>PVKA01038230.1:0-20406 GCA_004027165.1 Ctenomys sociabilis | reverse complement strand
TATATATATATATATATATATATATATATATATATTCCCACCCATTTTTACTTTTTTAATCCCTACTCTTCTGAAAAATAATCAAAATAATAGTGTGCTTTTAATTGTTCCAAAGTTTCTTTCATATAGTATGTAAAAGCTAATGAGATTGATTATTCTATAGGTTTTTAATATAAAAATTAAAGACGAAATGTTAAACTAATATACAATCATTTTATGATTAAAATGTTAAACTAATATACAAATATCCTTGGATATTTGTTATGACCATATCAGTTCATGGGGAAATTTCTATGCTGCTTTTCTTGTTATTTAGATATTTTCTTTTTTTTTTAAGGAGAATTCTTTATCTGGTTTATAAATGATTTCTCTCAGCAAAATTTCTCTTTTTAAAATTATTTATTTAATTTTATTGAGAAACAAATAGCAATGAGACAGTTTCAAAAACAATTGTAGGACATTGCATATTGTTGTCTTCATAGTGGTAATTCATAGTACAAAATACAGACATGATATCTTCCCCTAACACTATTATTACAAATCTTTCTTCTCATTGAATTAAGATAAAGTAGCTGTGTATCTATCTTAACTTTTTTCTACATACAGATACAAAATGATCCTTCATTTATATCCCCTTTATTTGTTTAATTTTGTCAGAGATGAGTATTCCCTTGCCATTTAAATATTGTATGTGTGTGAATTCATACAAAATAATCCATATAATCCGGTAGTCCACAAAAATAGTGGGCTATCCATAGAACTAGCAATGTCAGATATGGTTGAAATGATCGATGATGTAGAGTGTGCCTAAGGAGAGTCACATAGAGAGAAAACATTTCAGGCCTTCACAGATAGCAAATTGCTCAATCAAAGGTAATGATTCATCCTTATGGCTAACACTGACAAAGGATCCAGAAACTCTGTTACAGGGTTTCAGGGTAAATCCTGAGGGGACTTGACTGACTTTGTCAGATACAAAAGTTACATTTTTTTGTTATATAGGTGTTGCTTTATCTTAGTCTTAACCATTCAGCAGAAAAGTACAAAAATGATGTATAAAAGTAAAACCATATTAATATGCAAAATATATCAAAAAACACCAAAATTAAATAATAGATATATAAAAAATGATTTTTAAAAATGCAATAGTGGACTAGGGACCTCAGTAATCAGACTGCCTGGCAAGCTCAAGGAACTGGGGTCAATCCCCAGTGCTGCATGTGGTGTCAGCCATTGAAACAGGGTGTGGTATCCCATGCCTGTAATTATAGTGCTGGGGAGGCTGAGACAAGAGGATGACTATGAGTCTGACCTGCATACAGAAACCCTATACCAAATAAATAAATAAATGCATCCTTTTAAAGCAGACACATTTTTGGATCAAAATAAAATGACTGTAAATACAAAGACCACCTGGGACATTACCACAGAATTCTACTAGCTAGGAGTCACAGGAACAGTGGCTTTATAGCTAAACAAGAAATAGAATTAGTGAACTTTGTAATCCTTCATTATAATCTTTTCATTTAATTTAGATAAAGATAAAAATATGGGCAACAAAATGGTCCTTTATTTACATCCCTTTTTTGTTTTATTTTATTAGAGATAGGTGTTCCATTACAGTTAGAGAAGCCGTATTTGGAGAAGTCTTTAAACTGCTATTTCATACTTGATGCCAGTCCAAAGATTGTAAGTACTTAAAATAAGCAACATAACCCAATATAGTCCAGACAGTTTAGACAGATATACAACTACCCTTTCTTAGTTCATTGAAAAAAAAGTTTTGTACTAATATTGTTTAGGTAAGATGTCATGTCAGTATCTTGTCCTCTGAATAATTGCTACATAGACAACAGTATGCAATGTATTAATTATTGTTACTGTCCTATTAACCTGTTTTGAAAATGTTTCATTGGTATTTTATCTTTTTCTGTCATTAAAATGAATAAAAATCTTTAAAAATTCTACTGACTGTTTTTATCTTAATACTACCTTGTTAGCATTTGTAAATTTTAAAATGGGCAAAAATCTATAATAGATACATTTAGAAAGATACAGAATTGACAAATAAGCATATAAGAAAAATATTAATATCACTAATTCACAAGAAAATGTGATGCATAAACTTAATGAGAGTTCATCTCACAAGGATTCTCATGCCATTGTTAAGCTAGTATCAATTCCTAAAACAAAACGGAAAAAATAAGTATAAACAAACAGAGGCATTTGTACACTGTCAGTGGGAATACAAAGTACCAAAGTCTATGAATTACATTATGAAGTTTCTTCAAATAATTCACTGTAGAACTAGTGTCTGGTCTAAGAGTTGTAGTTCTAGTTGTATTACATGTGATTGATATCAGGAATTTGAAGAGAATTTTTTATTGTTACATGCATTTAAGAAATATTTAAAAATAATCTCAACACAGAAACCACTTATACTTCCTATGATAGGTGAATAGATAAAGTGGAATGAGTCCCTACATACAATAGAATATTATTTGATCTTTCAAGTCAAGGAGATCTTTTCAAGTTGTACAACACAGGTGAATCTTGAGGTCATTATGATAAGCAAAAGAATTCAGTTATGAAAGGACAAACACTACAAAGTTAACAGTTGTAGGGTAAATGAAGTAAAAATAAAAAAACAGAAAAAGCAGTCAATTATTTTTCAGGAGTTACAGGTAGGAAGAAATAATCACTTTGATGAAATCCAGTTTCAGAAAATGAAAATATTATAGGAATGTCCTGTACAATTTTATACTTACATTTAACAGTATTATTGTGTACTTCTAAAAACTCATTAAAAGAAATAATATTTGCTTTTTACTCAAGCAGAAAGAATAATACAATTGTTATTTATATTTTGTCATGATGTTTCTTATTACTAAATGACAGGTTCTATTGCAAAAGCTTTATACGTTTCTCCTCTCAGTTAACATTCAACTCAACACTAAGATGTTACTAGTTGTAAAATATTGTCAGGCAAGTTATGCTGTCCTCAAAGTCATAATTCTAAGTAAGTAAAGAGCTGGATTTGTAAACTAAGTCACCTGACTTGAGACTCTTATTCTTAAAAACAGTAACTTATTACTTTACTCATAATTTTTATGCAGAACTACAGTGCATTACTTTTGAAATAATAAGAATAATGCATATATATGTATCCATTTATTATAATTTTATTTTATTTTGAAGAGTAAAAACAAAGAACAAAAATCAGAAAGAAGAGTAACATAAATCAATATATGTTACAGGTTTTCAAAAGGATAGCACATTAACAATGGTTGATATGTTATCTATTTTTATAGTCAAAACTGCTGCTCAGATTAACAGACATAGAGGCAGACCAGTCCCAACATGTGTTTGGGAGAGCTTCTGATTCACTGCGCCCAGCAGACCCCTCCAGACCAAGCCCAGGGCTGGCATGTGAGGGAGACATTGTGAAATGCTCTCCACACACCTTCAGACCAGGCCCAGGTCCAGGGTGTGTGTGGGAGAGCTTCTGGCCTGCTTCATGCATCATACTTCTCCAGACCCATCCCAGGCCTGCAGCAGGAGGAACCCGAACACAGGCGCCAGACCTGAGCCAAGCACGTTAGGATGAATTCAAACTTTCTAGACCCGCACCTTGTAAGCTGATGTACTTTGCTAGAACCAGATTTCTTTTAGACCTAGATCTATAAGAGCATCCTCTTTCTCTTTCTCTTGAATGAGAGAGTGGGTAAAAGGTAACAAAGGTAGGTGATTGGAAGATACCAAGTATGGTAAGTAGAAGTGATCAGACAGAACTTAGTGGAACTAAATTAAATACAAATTCCCAATTTAATATCTGCTTAAACAAACATATTGCTCGATCTTACTGTCTAAAATACAAACCTATTAGTTACAAAAGTTATTCATTTGCTAAATATCACGGCTCAGTACTAGTGTAGTGACTTTTCACTTGCAATTTAAGATACTGCAAACTAAGGAAGGATGCTGCTAGATTAAGAAATAAATAGCAATGTTCCAAAGTACAGCAAAGCAACAACAAAAGTTCATTTGCACAGAGATCCTTTTTGCTTTTAAGGAAATAAAAAAAGGTAACAGGAAAAAAAGAAAATTTCAGATAGATTTAAGACTTTTAGATGCCATAAACATTGTCAATAACCATTAAAATACATACTTAAATTATCACGTTACAAAGACACAGGTTAGTCTCATAGTAGAATAAAATTATACTAAAATTTATATCCTAGTGATGACTCTAAATGAGTTTTTCTTAACCAAGTGATAATGAAAATTATTATTGAAAGAAAAGTGTCTGATTTACAGTTATGCTGCTCTCTGTAGTTGAACATGAATTAATGATAGAGATATATGGAATTATCAGGAACCCAAGGAGCACAGTGCACATACAAACACCTCCTCTATGTATGTGTATGTAAATGTCACTGTAAATGAAAATGTTACCCAGAGATAATAAAATAATTTTAAAAGTTTAAAAAAAAGAAAACTATAACTGACTTTACAGTATAATCTCTCTTGGGTAAGAATTTCTTTTCTTTTTTATTTTACTTTTGTTTTATTGAAGTACAAATATCAATGAGACAGTTTTAACATAACTTGACGAGATGGATTTCATAAATTAATACATTGCAAACTGCTTTCATAATGTTTTGGTATCAAAAAAGGTGTATACATGATATTATACTTACAGACATTATTATACCATATGTCTCTAAAAGAATGTAGCTGTTTCCGTATCTTATTTTTTATACCTGAATTACATCAAAGATTCAATAATTAACACATTCTACCTTGTTATTTTCCTACCGGTTGTCCATAGTACTAGAAGCCGACATAATGTCCTGTCCAACAAAAATTAGTGCAAATCTTGCCTCTCATAGAATAGAAGTGCAGCGTTATCAATCCCAACTGTACTGTCCATACACACACATCATGATTCTTCCATTCTATAGCCCTTTCTTGCTCTACACCTGCCAGAGATGGGCACTCCATTATCATTCAACTACCTTAGGTGCTTGAACTCAACAACACAATCCAACACAGTCCAGCATTCCACAACAATAGTGAGTTATCCGAAGATATTGTCGACCATAGCCATTTACAGCTCAGCTTAATATTATGGCCCCGCGATGTATACTTCATTTTTATACTTTTCTTCTGGATGGTTAAGACCTAGATAGAGCAAGACTTATATACCAACACATGTACTTTATATTTCTTATGAGGTCAGTGAAGTCCCCTTAGGGTTTTTCTTGTAGTCCTGTACCTTATTCTGCAGATCCTTAGTCTGTGTCATCCATGTGGATGAGTCTTGGCCAATGCTTGACCAGTTTGCTCTCCATAAGAGCCTGAGAGAAAGTTTACTCTCCATGTGACTCTCCGCAGGTACACTATAGAACTTCAATCTCTTTCCTCTGTGGTTCCATAATCTCCTTGTTCAGAAAATTTGGAGCTCAACTGAGTTTCATGATGTTGCAGTATAGGTTCTCCTATGTCCTGAGTCTTCGCTGACCTTTAAAGGCTAGGGCCAAAATGTTGGCTGGCCTTGTGGCTCTTCTATTTCTCCAACTCTGATTTGTGAACTTAGGTTGTTAACCATCCAAAAGAAAAGCTGATTAGTATCCTGCAGCATATGCCATTCACTTTGCCTTATCTGACTCAATTGATTTTAGTTGTTGTTGTACAATTCCATTTGTATTTCTGCCTTTTGCTTCTTATACTAGGGAGATTATATGATATTTACACATGTGTCTGGTTTATTTCACTTATGAGTATATGTTCAAGTGGCATCCACTTCAGTATAAATGCTTCAAGCTTATCATTCTTAATAGCTGAGTAATACTCCATTATATAGAAATACCAAATATTTTTCAACCATTCCTCATGTGATGGTTATCTTGGTTGTTTCCAACATTTTGCTATTACACATTGTGCTGCCATAAACATAGATACACATATATCACTATGATACAATGTTTTCAGTTCCTTTGGGAAAATTCCCAGTAGGGGGATAGCTGACTTGAATGCAAGCTCACTGGAAGAAAGATAGCCTCTTTAAGAAATGGTGCTGGAAAACATGGCTTTCTGCATGCCAAAAACTAAAACTTAACCCAGCTCTATCACCAAGCACTAAATTAAAGTCAAAATGGATTAAAGATCTAAACATTAAAATAGAAACACTCAATCTCCTGAAAGACAAAGTAGGAGGAACTCTTGAAGACATAGGAGTACGTAAAGAGTTCATGAACAAACATATATTCGCACGGGAAACACTTGCAAGAATCAACAACTGGGATCAACTCTTCTTAAGGAGCTTCTGCATGTCAAAAGGAATTGTCAACAGAGTGAAAAGACAACCCACAAATTTTGAAAAATTCCTAACTAATAAGCAATCAGAGAGAGATCTCCTCTCTAGAATATGTAAAGAACTAAGATATAACAAGGCCCTCAAATTTAAAGACCCAATTCAGAAATGGGCATCTAAGATGAATACACACTTCTCAGAGGACCAAATTAAAGAAGCGAATAAATATATGAAAAAATGCTCCACATCGCTAGCCATTCATGAAATGCAAATTAAAACAACACTGAGATGCCATATCACTCCAGAAAGAATGGCTATCATAAGGAAATCAACCAACAACAAATGTTGGAGAGGTTGTGGGGCAAAAGAAACACTTCCCCACGGCTGGTGGGAATGTAGACTGGTACAACCATTGTGTAGGTCAGTGTGGAGACTCCTCATAAGAATAGGACAATAATTTCTTTAGGTGCTAAGATTATAACTGCTTCAAAGGTCAAACTGATAAAGAGAAGAAGCAAAATGCAATCTCAGGCATTGATCCCCATCAGAAATGCAAGACACTAGCATAGCAGAAATTGGGTATCACACAGCTGAAATCTCTGAATTAATAGTGTGTGAAGTAAATAAACAGTGGCAGAAAAGTATAGAGGAAATAATATCTGAAATAACCTCTGAAATAAAAAGAAATCTATGAATTAATAGTATCTGAAGTAAAGAAACAACTGCAGAAAGGTATAGAGGAAATCAGATCAGAAATAATGTCTGAAGTAAAAAAAATAATAGATAACTACAATTAAATTAAGAACGCTTTAAAGAAGACACTGATAAAAATAGAGAATAGAAAAATGATGGAATCCTTGAAGCAGAAATATAGGAAAGAAATAGATCACATGCAGCAGAGTCAAACAGATATAGAGCAACATTAAATCTCAATCACAAACTTGCAAAACTGAGTGAATATGAAAATTGAGTTTCACACCTTGATGACACATTTGCAGCTAGTGAAAAGGTAACAAAAGATCTCTTAAAATAACTTGGATACAGGAAAAAATTATTACACATTTGAAAAACGAAAGAAAAATGAACAACGTGAGACTAATAGACATCAATGAATAAGAAGGAGTCAATACAAATGATATAAAAAGAACATGGGCAGAGCAAAGAGAAGAAAACTTTCCATAAATAGAGAAACAACCTGAAATTCATGTAACTGAAGCACATAGAACTCCTAATAACATCAACCCAATGGAAATTACACCCACACATATAATACTCAAAATACCAGAAAGCTAGCACAAGAACAATATAATGAAAGCTGACAGAGAAAAGAAACAGATCACATTTAAAGGAAGACGAATCAGAACAATGAGAGACTTGTCTTCACAAACCATGAAGTCAAGAAGAGCATGGAGCTGCATATTTCACATCCTCTATGAAAAAATTTCCAACCCAGAATAGTATAATCTGCAAAAATCTCTTTCAAGTTTGATGAAGACATGAAATACTTACATGTCAAAGAACAATGAAAGAATTTCATGACGGCAAAGCCAACCCTACACAGCCTACTAAAACATATTCTAGGGAGAAGAGGGACCAAAATGAACAGAACTCCATGAATGAGAATGGAAGGACACTACCATATATTGTGTTCTTTCCAAACAGCGAACAATAAAGCACAGGAGAAAAGGGGGTAAACAACAGCAGGTAAATAACTTACCAATCATAAGCAAATGCATCTCAATTATAATCATCAATGTAAATTGACTCAATTTACCAAGTAAAATAAATGGACTTGCAGAGCATATTAGGAAGTAAAACCAGCAATAAGCTATATACGAGAAACACACTTGTGTAATTTTCATAGGCTGAAACTCAAAAGGATGGAAAACAATACTACATGCCTAGTATCTCAGAAAAAGCAGGGGTAGCAATCTGATTCACAGACCATCTCAAATTCAAATCAACAATGATCGAACAAAATAAAGAAGGCCACTATATAGTGGTTAAGAGAAAACTTCAAAAGCTGGGCATGGTGGCGCATGCCTGTAATCCCAGCACTAGGGAGGCTGAGGCAGGAGGATTGTTGTGAGTTTGAGACCAGCCTGAGCTACAAAGTGAGCTTAAGGCCAGCCTGAACTGCTCAGGGAGACCCTGTGTCAAAAAGACAAAAAAAAAAAAAAAAAAAAGAGAGAGAGAAAACTTCTTCAAGATGAAGACGGAATACTTATAAATATGTATGCACCAAATATTGGAACATCCAACTATATAAGAGAAATCTTAATTGACGTGGAAAGTCTAATATCCACTACCTCAATCTTAATAGGAGAGCTTAACACCCTGTATACCTAAAAGATAGATTGAGAGACAAAAATTTAGCAAACAAGTAGCAGAACTGAACTAGAACATGGAACAAATGGACTTAGTGGACATATATCAAGTGTTCCACACAACCACAGCTGAATTCACATGTTTTTAGTTGCACCTAGGACATTTTCTAAAATAGACTGCATATTAGTTCATAGGTTATACTTAAGTATATACAAGAAGACATAAATTATCCCATGCATATTATCTCACAACAGTGCAATGAAACTGGAAATAAATAACAGAAACCACAAAAACCCCATAAATATATGGACATTATTCAGCACCCTCCTCAGTACCCAATGGGTCACAGATGAAATTAAACAAAAATCAAACAATATCTACAATTTATGTAAAATTGAAGCACAACATCTGAGAATTTATGGGATGAAATGAAAGCAATTATTCCAGGGAAATTTGTAGCTGTGAACTCACACATTAGGAAAACAGAGGAGGAACAAATAAAACACTGAGGCTGTACCTCAAATGTCCAGAAAAGGAAGAGCAAACCAAATTCCAGCCCAAAGATGGGTGAATATAAAGATTAGAACAGAATTTAATTCAATGAAGAACAAGAAAAACAATACAAGGAATTAATGAATCTAAAAGCTAGTTCTTTGAAAGACTGAATAAAATTGGTAAGCTCTTAGCTAAACTCATTGAAAAAAGGAAAGGAAAAACTCAAATGCAAGCAATAAGGAATGAAAAGAGTGAAATTACCACAAACCCCATGCAAATTTAAAAGACTGAAAATCCTTACTTTCACAGAATACCCCCAGAAGAATCAGACAGATTCCTAGAAAGGTACAAATCACCAAAACTGAATCAAGAAGATATAAGAACTTCCAATAACCAAATAATAGCCAATGAAATAAAAAATGTAATAAAAAACCTAGCAACAAACAAAAGACTAGATCCCTATGGATTCACAGCTGACTCCTATAAGAAATTTAGAGAAGATATACTACCAATACTCCTCAAAAACTTCAAAGAAATTGAAAAGGAAACAATCCTCCCAAAATTGTTCCGGGATGCAACATCTATACTGATTCCAAAACCAGGGAAAGGTGCAACTAAAAAAGAGAACTACAGGCCAACTACTCTCATGGAAATAGATGCAAAAATCCTCAATAAAATCCTTGGAAATTGAATACAGAAAATAATCAAGAAGATTATACAACATTACCAGGAAGGATTCATCCCAGGGATACAAGGGTATTTCAATATATGCAAATCTATAAATGTAATACACTATACCAATAGAGCCAAATCCAAAAACCACATGATCATATCAGTTGATGCAGAAAAGGCTTTTGACAAAGTCCAACACTCATTTATATTCAAAGTCATAAAGAAAATTGGAATAGGTGGCCATTATCTCAATCTGATAAAAGCCATTTATGACTACCTAACTGGTAACATAATTCTAAATGAAGAAAAACTTGAAATGTTTTAGTCTCAGATCTGGCACAAGACAAGTATGTCCTCTATCACCCCTCCTATTCAATATAGTTCTATACCAGTTAGGGCCATTAGACAAAAGAGAGAAATAAAAGGAATAACAATAGGTAGAAAAGAAGTTAAACTGTCATTATTTGTAGATGACACAATACACTTCCTGGAAGACAAAAAAAAGCTCCACCAAGAAGCTACTAGAATACGTTAACAAATTCAGTACCCCACTAGGTACAATACCAAAGCTCTATAACATTCCTCTACACAGATAACAAATACACTGAAAGGAAACTTAGGGAAAAAAAACTATACGTTACACAATAACACCACAGAAAATCAAATAATTAGGAATTAATCTAGCTGAAGAAGTGAAAGATCTATTCAATGAAAATTACAGTACTCTGAAAACAAAGTGATTCTACAGGATCTCAGAAAATAGACAGATATTCCTTGCTCCTGGATAGGATGAAGCAACATTGTGAAGATGGGCAAAAATTGTTGTACACATGTAATGCAATCCCTATAAAATTACCACCAGGATACCTCACAGACCTAAAGAAATTCTTAAAATATATTTGGAACCAGCAAAGATCAAGAATAGCAAAGGCAATCCTGGGCAACAAAGACAAAGCATGATGAGGCTTTCCAATTCCTGACTTCAATTTAAATTACAAAGCTACTTTGATAAAAATCAGCATGATATTGGCAAAAAAAAAAAATAGATCTGAAGATCAATGGAATATGCTGGAAGATGCAGAAGCAACTTCAACCACACTGCCAACTTACTTTCAATAAAGAGGCCAATCATGTTTAATGGAAGAAAGCCTCTTTAATAAATGATGCTGGCAAAACAGGTTCTCTATGTTTCCAAAAATAAAAACGGAGCCAGGTATATCACCAAGCAATAAATTGAAATTAATGTGGATTAAACATCTAAACATTAAAACAGAAACACTAAATATCCTAAACAGAAAACAGGAGGAACTCTTGAATACATAGGTGTGCACAAACAGTTTGTGAAGAAAAATCAAACTGTATGAATAACGCTTGACAGAATTAGTAACTGGGAGCCCTTCTTACTGTGAAGCTTTTGCACATCAAAAGAAATTACCAAAAGAAAAATTTTAGAAAAAAATATAATTAACTAATAAGCACTCAGAAAAATGCCATTTATCTAGAATTTATAAGGAATGAAAAATCATTAAGATCCCAAAATTAAAAGACCCAATCCAGAAATGGGCATCTGAGATGAATACACACTTGTCAGAGGAACAAATTCTAGAAGCCGTAAATGCATGAAACAATGCTCCACATAACTAGCCATCCATGAAATGCAAATTAAAACAGCATACAGATAACATCTCACTCCAGAAAGAATGGCTGTCATAAAGAAATCAATTAACAACAAATATTGGCGTGGCTGTCGGGAGAAAAGCACCTTTCTCCAGGGTAGTAGTAATGTATACTGGTACAACCACTATGAAAATCAGTGTGGAGACTCCTTAAAAAACTAGGACTTGAAATCCCATTCAATCTAGCTATCACCTACTGAAAATTTTCCCAAAGGAACTGAAAAAGTCATGTCATAGTGATACATGCGGGCCTACGTTTATAGCAGCACAATCTGGAACAGACAAATCTTGGAAGCAACCAAAATGACCATCACCTGAGGAATGGATGAAAAAGATGTGGCATTCTTATACAATAGAGTATTACTCAGGTATTAAGAATGATAAACTTGAAGTCTTCATATATAAGTTGTTGCCACTTGAAGATACATTCATAAGAGAAATAAACCAGACCCACATGTGTAAATATCATATAGTCTCCCTAGGATAAAGTACTCAAGAGAATAAATAAAAATTGAAAGGTATAACACAACTAAATGGAAAGCAAGAATTTAAGGATTAAACAACAAAGAGAGGACAAGCAGAAAAGCAAGGAAAGTTGGCAGGGGCAAAACCATACATTATATTCACAAGATGGTTAAGGTAATGGTAATGAGAATCTCTATCAGGTGTTTGATACTAGCAGTTAATTGGTAGGATTTTCAACCAGGCTAACTATATATTTTTTATTTGTTTGTTTTGCAAAACTGGGGGGCTTGAACTCAGGCCATTGTTCTTGCCAAACAAGCATTTATTCTGCTGAGCTATCTTCACGGTCCTTAACAATGCTGGTAATTTTGAAATAAGCAACTGAACGTAAGATAGCAATGTGTCATACTAATTTCACTCTTGGAAAGTCTGTCAATCTGGTATTCTAAATACGTACTGCCATATTTCTCAAGCAAATATTTGTTGAAAAAAAAGTAATAAAATAAACAAGGAAGAAAACATCATAGGACTGTCCTGCTACAATGTCATATATGATTAGATATCTAAATTTCTTGTAAAATGTGTAACAGTTTATTTTCATTATTTTTTCACATTCTATAGGATTTTAAGTTTTAGCTTATCAAGAATTATTGGAAAGTACCTGTTACATGCTATGTCTAAGGCACTTGATATTTAGACAGTGACATTAAAATCAACAGCCTATGTTACAGGTTATTAATATTATTAAGTTTTTCTTCTGGAGCAGTTAACAACTTGAGTTGGTAGACCAAAAATTTAGAGAAAGAGAAGGGCTACAAGTGTACTCAACCGTTTGCCACTTGGCCTACAATGCCAGTGAGGACTCGGAACATAAGGGAACTTGTAGCATAGAATTCTGTAACAGGGATGTCCCAAATTTTCCCTTCAAGGAGATCCTGGGGTCACAGAGGAAAATGATTGATGATGTACAGTAGGCCTAAGGAGAATCACCTAGAGAGAAAACTTTCTCTCATGCTTTCGCAGAAAGCAAATTGTTCAGGCAATGACCACAACTCATCCACATGGCTGGCACTGACAAAAGATCTATAAATTGCTGTGCAGGTTTCAGGATAAATCCTGATAGGATTTGTCTGACTTTGTCAGATAAAAAGTTGCATTTTTTAATTGTATTTATTGTTTTATCTTGGCCTTAAGCATCCAGCAGAAAAGCATAAAAATAGGTATAAAAAGTAAAACCATATTAATATGCTCAGCTATAAAAGGCTCAAGCCAACAACTTCTCACATTGACAGTTTCGTGTATAACCCACAACTATTGTGGGCTACTGGAGCAAATGTGATTATTTTGCTGAATTCAAGCCCCTACAATATTTGAATGGCAATGGAATACCCATTTTAGACAAAACTGAACAAGAGAGGTTATAAATAAAGGACCTTTCTGTAGTTAATGAAAAAATATACATATATATATATGTATATATATATATATGTATATATATATGTATATATATGTGTATATATATATGTATATATATATACACACACACACACAATGGGATAGATATACAGCTACTTTCTCTAAGTTAATGAGAAGAATGATTTGTACTAATAGTGTTTAGACAAGATATCATGTCTGCATCTTGTGCTCTAAATAACTACTACACAGATAACATATGCAATGTAATAATTATTATAACTGTCTCACCAACCTGTTTTGAAACTGTCTGACTGCTATTTCTTTCTCAATCAAATGAATAAAAAGATTAGCAGATATAGTTTTGTAAATTTAGAGATATGATTGAATATTACCACTTACTTCCAAGATATCTTAAATTTTTATATTGTGTTTTTATTTTATTCCCTTTTAAAAGTATTTTAAAGATAGTATAGCAATAATTGATATGAGATTAGAATGGTACGCATTTAGAAGAACAAGATGACAGATGTTCAAGCATGTTTCTTGCATCACACATTGCTGACCTCGATGTTGTTTTTTAGTTCTAAGATATTACCATCCCAAGATAGACAAGGTGAAAATTCTACATATTAACTGATATTTAAAAACAAAAACTGATGGAAGTACTTAATATAACCACCTCAGCCTCCTGCATGTGCACTTGAATTTTTTCCTACCTTTTCTCCTTTTTCTCCTCTTCATTATTTAATACTTAAATTATTTTTTTTCTGTTTTACTGTATCTGTTATACCTTTCAGTTTTTGTTTCTTTTGTATCCTTACACTAGGGAAACAATGTGATTATTACATATGTGAGTCTGGTTTATTTCACTTATGAATATAGCCTCTAGCTGCATCCACTAATGTATAAAGATTTTGAGTTCGTCTTTCTTTGTAACTGAGTAATACTCCATTGTATAAGAATACCACATCCATCAATGGATGATAAGAATCATCCATTCCTCAGGTGATGGGTATTTTGCTTGCTTCCATGATTTGTCTATAGCAAATTGTACTGCTATAAACCTGGGTGCACAAGTATCACTATGGCATGATATTTTCAGTTCTTTTGAGAAAATTTCCAGAAGGGGAATAGCTGCATTGAATGGATTTAAAGTACTAGAGATTTCAGGAGTCTCCACATTGATTACCAGAGTGGTTGTACCAGTCTAAATTCCCATTAGCAGTGGAGAAGGGTTCTATTTTTTCCCCAGCCTCTCCAGAATTAGTTTAGTTGATTTCTTTTCCCCCTCCTCCTCCTCTTCCTCCTCTTCCTTTTCCTCTTCCTCCTCCTCCCCCCCTTCTATTTTTTTTTCTGCCTAAGGATTGAATTTAGTCCTTTGCACTTGCCAGGGAAGTGCTTATTCTAATGAGCCATCTTCCTAGCCCCTAGTTTATTTCTTTATGATAGCTACTCTTTCTGGGTTCAAATGATATCTCAATGTTGTTTTAATTTGCATTTCTCCAATGGCCAGTGATATGGAGAGCACTTCTTTTTATATTTATATGCCTATTGTGTTTCTTCCTCTGAGAACTCTGTATTCATCTCAGATGCCCATTTTTATATTTGGTCTTTAATTTTGGATGACCTATATTTTTTTTAGTTCTTTCCATATTCTAGGTGGAAGACCTTTGTCTGAGTGATTATTGGTTAAGAATTTTTCCAAATTCATACATTGTCTTTTTGCTCTGTTGGTGATTTCTTTTGATTGGAGACAACACTCAAGAAGAGTAAGGCAGTTGTAGATTCTTTGAAGAATTTCCCTTTCACTTTCATTTTTGTTTATGAAATGTTGCCTAACTGTATATCTTCAAGATTTACACTTACTTTCACTTCGAGGAGCTTTGTTGTTTCTGTTTTAATGTTCAGATCTTTCATCTATTTTGACTTTACTTTAGAACATGTCAATAGACCCAGGTCTAGCTTTAATTTTTGGCATGTGGAGAGCCAGTTTTGCAGACACTATTTGCTAAAAAGGCTAACTTTCATCTTGTGAACATGTTTGGCCCCTTCATCAAAGATAGGAAGGCTGAGTGTGTTATTAGTTGTATCTGCATCTTCTCATCTATTCTATTGATTGTTGGATTCATTTTTTTTGCCTATACCATGCTGATTTTACCACAGTAGCTTTGTAGTATATTTTAAAGTCAGGGATTGTAATGCCTCCTGGCTTGCCTTTGATGCCCAAGATTGCCCAAGTTCTAGGTTTTTTCTGGCTCCACATAAATTTTAGGAAAGTTTTCTCTAGATCTGAGGTATATTGGTAGTACTTTGATAAGGATTGTATTAAATCTTTGCAACAATTTTGGGAGTATGGCCATCATCACAATGTTGATTCTTCCTATCCAAGAGCAAGGAATGTCTTTCCATTATCTGAAATTCTCTTTGATCTCTTTTTTCAAAGTACTGTAATTCTCATTGTAAAATTATTTTACTTCCTTAGATGAATTAATTCCTAGGTGTTTCATTTTTTGGATGATATTGTGAAGAGTAATTTTTCTCTAATTTTTTCTCTTAGTGTTTGTTACCTATGTAACAATGCTATTGATTTTGGGCTATTGACTTTGTAAACTGCTATGCTACTGAATTCGTTTATTATACTATAAACAATAGTATAATATTATACTATAGAAGCTTCTTGGTTGAGTTATTTTGTGTCTTCCAAGTAGAGTGTCATGCCCCCTGCAAGTAGCAATAGTTTAACTTCTTATTTTCCCATTCTTATTTCCTTTATTTGTTTCTCTTTTCTTATGGTTCTAGCTAATGATTCAAGAATTAAATTGAATAGGAGTGAGGATAGAGGACATCTTTGTCTTATACCAGATTTGAGAATAAAAGGTTCTAATTTTCCCCATTTATAATTATGTTGACTTTTGAATTGCTATAGATGGCTTTTGTCAGATTGAGGTAGAGGCCACCTATTCCAATTTTCCTTAGGACTTTGTTCATGAATGAGTGTCGGACTTTGTCATAAGCCTTTTGTGCTTTGATTGAGATGATCATGTGGTTTTTGGTTCTAGCTCTATAGATATAGTATATTTTATTTCTACATTTGCATATATTAAAAGATCCTTGCATCCCTGGGATGAATCCTACCTGGGCATAGTGTACATCTTCTTGAAGAGTTTCTATATTCTATTTGCTAAGATTTTCTTGAGAATATTTTCATCTATGCTCATGCTCATGTTTCTCTTTTTTGGTTAAATCTTTCTCTGAGTTTGATATCAGTATAATACTTGCTTCCACGAATGGTTTTGAGAGTACTGCTTCCTTTTCAAATTCATTAAAGATTTTGAGGATTATTAGGATTTTATCGTCTCTAAACATTGTAGAATTCAACTGTGAATCCACTTGGACTTGGGTTTTTCTTTGTCACTGATTTCTTTTTTAACATTTTCAATTTCATTGTCTGATAGTGAGTTATTCAAAGTTTTTATATCTTCTTGATTCAGTTCTATTAATTTTTACCTTTGTGGCAATCTGTACATTTCCTCTGTCTACTCAATTCTTTGAAAGTTAAGATTTTCAAGGTAGCAGTTGATGATCTCCTGAATTTCCACAGGGTCTATAGTAATTTTACCTTTTTCATTCCTTATTTCTGTAATTTGAGATTTTATCTTTCTGCTTTGATTACATTAGCTAAGGGTTTATCAATTTTATTTAATCTTTCAAATAACCAGCTTTTTGACTCATTAATTATTTTTATTGTTTTCTTTGTCTCAATTGTATTGATTTCTGCTCTAATCTTTATGATTTCCTCCCATCTTCCGGCTTTTCTTTCAAAAGTTAAAACCATATAGACTTTTCTGTGGAAAAATACATGAAGATATTAAAGAAAGCAAGTGCTAGTTAGCAGAGAAGAAAGTAGACCTGGCCAAACATCTCAAAAGATTAAAATGCCTGCAAGCAGGAGCAGGGACCAGGGATTCAATCTCTGGGCCTACAGTGCCCATCCTACCCCTGCGGTGTGCTGAGGCAGCAATTCAGACTGGGCGTGATGATGTAAGCCTGTAATCTCAACTCTTGGGAGGCTGTAAAGAGGCGGATCACTATGAGTCTGATCTAGTAGTGAGACCCTGAACACCCTATAGACCCTTCTCTAAAATTAAAAAAAAAAAAATTGAAAAGTGTAATGGAATTTCAGATACAGGTATTATTTCCAACAGGTAAATGCTCAATGGAAACTCTGCATCATCCTGTACATTCACTTACAGTAAACCTGAAAAATCTAAAATAATATGTGGCATTAACAAATCATAATGATTTCCATTATTCTAGTAAATCTTAGTGAAACAATATACTGAATAATATTATCATGAATAATGTATTGTTGGGAGCGGTGCAAGCAACGGCTTGGTATTTTGGGTAACGGCTTGGCGTTCTTTGTGGGTTCCGCCTTGGCATGTTTGGAATAACAGGAAGTAGAGTGTGGCCCTACCTGTCCATTTGGACAGAATAAAATGGCTGCCTGGCAACAGAGCGGGATTGGCTGTATGCTAATATGTGACTGTTGATGATTGGCTTAGCTGTACTATATAAGCTGCTGTGCTTCCGCAATAAAGAGACATCTCCCCTTCTACAAAGAAGGCAAGGTGTGTCTGAGTTTTCCTTTCTGCGCCGGACAATGTATTATTAAATAATTAGATCCTCATTTGAAGTAAGATTATGATTTAATTTTACTGAGGGCATTTTTTAAACATATGTATTTCATTTTTTCTTTGCAGTTAAAAAAACATTAAATTTTCTTTTGATTCATAGGTTTTTATTTTAAACTCTTCTTTTCAGTAAGACCAACAATGAAAGTCAACATATTCATTGTATGAATTACCTGAATTGTGACTTGCTCATGTGCAAAGCAGGATTGTTGTTTTTTTTTATAAAGCCATTGGTTCATCCAGCAATTCAATACATTCTGAGGAACTACTATTGAAAATAAAATCTTTCCATGTTATGAAACTGAAGTCTTTTCTGCATGAAATTTATATTATATCATTTACAGTCAATCTTCCTTGCTTTAAATTTTTCATAAATTGATATGCAATTCCACATTTGTCAAGTGGGAAAAGGACTATGAAAAGAACTGAAACATGTTCCAGTAATTTCACATGTCTGAGTGAGTAGTCCACTACTCTGGAACAACTTGTTCAAGAACTGGTTGAGGAAGCATTATTCAAACTGGGTCTTAGTGATAGGAAACAATCAGCCAAGTAAGGTAAGAGAGAAATTGATTCAAGTAGAGGGAAGAACAGATAGACTTTGAGGAGGAACCCATGTACAAGAGAGAAAAATCTGAAGTTCATTAACTATAGGAGAAACTGCTAAGGTAATACTGGAAATCTATGCTGGAAAGATGGCAGAAAAACAGCAAAGAAAAAAGATCTCCTTTGTTTCAGAAAATCTCCTGAAAGAGAGGAAGGCTTTTCAAGACCTCAAAGTGATGCAAGTAAAGCAGGCACTTTTGGCAAAGAGAGAGGAAGGTAAAAGAGATCGGATTTACGTGACGGGAATTTTCCCTTCTTGAATCCTAGCGGCAGCAGCATGATGGAGTGCAGGCAAAATGATTAGAACTGAAACCTTGTACTTTAGAAGCACCTGATAAACATTCCTTGGCCATTGCTGTCTGCCTCCAAAGAATTAACTGGGTGAGTTCACTAGTATAGAAAACGATTGCAAAATTTTGCCTGAATAAGTTTGTTTAGTGGTGTCTTTATTTTTTTTTTAATTTTTGTTTATTTATTTATTTTCAGGATCAGGGATTGAACTCAGGCCCTTCCGCTTACCAGGAAAGCCCTTATTCCACTGACCCATCCCCTGAGCCCCAGTGGTGTCTTTGTTAAAATCACCCCCCAAACTTTCAAATGCTCCAGATATTGGAGCCTTTTGTGACCTGGGGATTTCTTAATCTGAAGTCTGTCTGAGAACTAAGTTTTGAAACATGGACAGGGCAAGGTCAGGAATCAGAGCTTGTTGCTGATGGACAACAGTGTGGTCAAGGAGCACCAGGCCAAGATTGGTGTCATTTGCCTGGAAGACCTCATTCATGAAATCACTTTCCCAGGGGTGCATTTCCAGGAGATCACCTGATTCTTGTGCCTTTTCCTCCTGTCTGCAGCCCAGCACACTACCAAGAACAGAGTGGGCTTCCTCAAGGAGATGGGCTCACTTGGCTACTGGCGTGAGCGCATCAACCAGTCCATCCAGCAGTTGAACTAGTTCAAGAATAACAGAAAACAGTGCCTTGAAACATGTTTTTGTTTTTGGAGCTGTTACTAAATGTCTTCAGAGAAGATGATTTTTTCTGCTTTCACAGACTGGAAGTATAAGGGAATCAGCATGGCAGGCACAGTCCAGATTTAAGGAAGAGTTCCATTGTTTCCCATCATGAAATGGCTAATATCAATACTTGCTATGGAGTAAGAGGTCTTGTTTTCTTGCATCTTCTGCTCTGGCCCTGTTGGGTGAATGAGTAACCTAAGGAGGGTATGAGACTCCCTATCCCTATGACTTGGAGCAGTTGACTCAACCCAGTGATGTACTTGGGTCTGGAGTCCCAGGGCTCTTTTGAAAACACTAAAATATAGTTAAAACTGTGAAAAACAAATGCTCAGCTGTCTCTGTCAGGAGTCCAGATTTCAGCTTTCAGTGATACAGCAAGTTTTAGACTTGCCTGGCTCAGGTGGCTTTTGTACCTTGGTTTGGAACTGACTCGGCTTATTTTCTCTACCTCAGAATTTTGGAAGGGAGTCAGGCATACTGGTGCATGCCTATAATCCAGACATTAGAGAGACTGCAGCAAGAGGATCACTGAGTTTCAGGTCAGCCTGGGCTACAGTGTGAGTTCAAGGCCTGTCTGAACAGTACAGTGAAACCCTATTTCAAAAGGCATAAATGAAGTAAGAATTTGAGGAAGAAGAAGAAGAAGAAGAAGAAGAGGAAGAAGAAGAAGAAGAAGAAGAAGAAGAAGAAGAAGAAGAAGAAGAAGAAGAAGAAGAAGAAGAA
>PVKA01038229.1:0-20406 GCA_004027165.1 Ctenomys sociabilis | reverse complement strand
GTCGACAATTTCTTTGAATAACTCCCTATGGTTGCAGAATGCTGGACTGTGTTGGATTGTGGTGTCGAGTTCAAGCACCTAAGGTAGTTGAATGTCAATGGAGTGCCCACTTTTGACAGGTGTAGACAAAGGAAGGGTTGTAGAAAGAAAAAATCAGGATGTGTGTGTATAGACAGTACAGTTGGGATAGATAATGCTGGGCTTCTACATAATTCTATGAGAGGCAAGATCTGCACTAATGGTGGTTGGACAGGATATTATGTCGGCTTTTAGTGCTATGGTCATCCACTAGGTAAATAATTATTGAATTTTTGATATAATTCAGTTATAAAAAAACCTGTAAATATAATATCATGTATGCACCTTGTACAATACCAAAACGTTATGAAAACAGTTTGTAATGTATTAATTCATGGACTCTGTATGGTTAAGGTGTTTTGAAACTGTCTGATTGACATTTGTATTTTAATAAAATAAAAATAAATGAAAAAAAATACAATGCTTATAGCCTCTCTACTTATAATCTCCCAAAGTTGGGAGTAACCAAGACATCCTTCCGTAGATGAATGCATAATTAAATGGTGGTACCTCCACTCCACAGAATATTACTTAGTACTACAACTAATGTTATCAAGTAACTAGAAGAAGAAGAAAAACCTTAACGAATGCTTTTAAAGTGAAGAAAGCCAATATAAAATGGTCATGTACTATGCAACTGCAGCTACGTGTTATTCAAGAATAGTCAATTGTAACATAAATTAGTACAACTGCTATGGAAATCAGTATAGATGGATACTCCCCAAAAAACCAAAAAAGTCAAAATCCACTTGGCTCATGTGTACCTGTCTTTGGCATTTCCTGAAAGAATTAAAGATATCTGTCATATTATAATGAATACCTGCATACTCATGTGGATAGCAACATAATTCACAATAGCTGAGCTCCAGACACGGTAAAGAAACTATCAAATGGGTAAAGAAAGCAATGTGTATATAGCTTTGGAGTTTTTGTCAGCCATAAAGAAGAATGAATTGAAATCATTTGTAAGAAAATGCGTTGATCTTCGGATCATAATGCACAAAGTAAAATCAGACACACAAAGTTTAATATGTTTGGGCTTCTCATAAAATATAAAGAGCAAATTATAAATAGTCAATAAATAAATTATAAAAGTAAAGTCAGACTTTTGGGATACTGGAATGATAAAGAAGGAGGGCAGGAAAGAAGAAAGAGGATAGATGACTAGATTTCTTTGACAATACGCAAAAACAAATGTAAAAAAATCATGTAATGCAAATATATACCAATAAGAGGGGAGAGATCATTTGCAACACTCTGACAAGCTATTCCATTCATGACAGTTTTATGTCAACTGTAAAACTAAAAGTTCACACTAAAAAATATTTAAAACAATACAAACAGTAAAAAGGTCAGTGAATGCCAGAGCCATACACGAGAAAGGTAAAGATGAACTGCGATATCACAAGGGGAATTTTAGGGGAAGGAAATTACCCTGTATGTTACTATAGTGCTAGGAATATGTCATTATAACCCTGTCAAAAATGCAAAGAATGTACACCACCAGTGGTAAGTAGCAATGTAAATTCTGGATTTTTCCTGCTAATGGTGTGTCATTATTGCCCCATTCCTGTAACAAATATATGATTCTGAACTTTCATGTTGACAGTAAGGGAGCCTGTGTGTTGGGGACAGGCTGGAGGAAGTATGTAGGAATTCAACTTATTTGCTATATCCTAAAATCCTCTAGTAAAGACTACTAAATAAAAAAAAAAATGTCACTCCATCACAACTAATTAAAATACTATGATATTGCAAAGATACAATATTATACATACTATGATCTTCACAGTGAAGGGCATTTATGTTAAGGAGTGAGAAAAGGATGAACCAATACAGTCCCTACATGAAAGAATTTACAGTCTATTAGGAGAGACATTCATTCAAAACAATGAAAAATATATAGTTGCAAAGTGCTAAAGAGTTTTGAAGAAACGTCCCAGTAGCCCACCTTAAGCACTAATTGAGACATGGAGTGGGAGTGGTTCACAAGGGCCAAGAAATGTGATGTGGCACAATGAACCATGAGGGCTGAGACCTTACTGAGGAGTAGGAATTAAGCATGTGAGGAGGTGGAGCTAGGGAGATAGCTCAGTAGAAGAAGTGCCTGCCTGGCAAGCGCAGGGTCCTGAGTTCAATTCCTGGTTCTGCTAAAAAAAAAGAATGTGAGGAGGTGGGGGAAAGGGAGGGTGTGAGGGGTTCCATATAGCCTGGCTTGGGTGCCTATCTTGGGAGGAAAGATAAGTATGATTGGTTACCTGTGGTGGACCAAAATGGCCTTGCAGTTCCTACGCTAAATTTGTGAGCACCAACAAATGTTGGGAAAGATGCTGGGAAAGAGAAGGAAATTGAACACAACTATGCAAAACCATCACTGAAAGTTAAAAATGTATGTACTCAGAAAAATAATACAAGTCTTTCAACGATAAATTATCTCAGAGTGTTTCATACATTTAGTGGCTATCTTTACAGGAAAGGGAAGAGCAAGCATGTGACTTAAGGAAGAAAAGTATGAAATGAGACTCCTGAGGGGAAACCTGACAAGCTGCAGCATCAAAACCAAAGGAGTCTTGGGCCTTTGAAGAGCTGAAACCAACCAGCAGTAGAGCATCTGGAGCAGCCAGAGACTCGGGGAGGAAGGGGATGATGAAAGACAGACAGCCACGGCTAGCTCGGGCCTCTACAGGGCTTCACTGAACCTCTGATTATTTTCCATATATGTCCAGAGTCTTGAGAAGTTAAAAGCAACAAAAAAACAAAAACAGTGTTTTTTTAACTTCAGAAACGCAGCAGTATCAACATTGAGTATATCCGGGCAAAATTATTTTAGATGATTTTATAGAAATTCTAACCTGTATTTTAAAAAATAATTTTGTGTATGTCAATTTTGTAGACAAAAACTTAACTTATGCTATGCTTAAAACATACTTTCTAAAGTGCTCAAACTACTGTTTATCAAGAACACAAATATATTTTTGGAGACAACTATCCCTTGACTATAATAATGCATTGCATATATGTTTGAAAGAACTGGAATTTCCCTTTAAAAGATGGAAATGATTCACTTGGTGTTTGTCTCTTTAAAGAATGGATTACACTTTATATCTGTTATTAAAACACATGCTTCCATTATTTTAATTTGAAAATACTTATAGAAACAAAAGAATGAAATGAAAAAAAAAAGTTTAACAAAATTACTTTGTAATACAGAGAACAAATACAGATTAAAGAGCTATCATCTTTTCTTTGAATAAATACAAAACATACAAAGAAATGGGAAAACTTATTAACAACTGAACACCCCTAGAATGAAATGAAACAAGGATGGCTTATTCCTAACTTGAGACAGAAATAAGTCTGAGGTGCTGCATCAGTTGTTTTTCATCTTCTCATGAATATATTGCTCTTTTCTAAGAGTAAAGGCTCATTAAGGTGTATTTCAATTTCATAAGCAATCAAGGCACATACAACATAAGTCTAAAACAGAATTTTTAAATTAATGCTATTAATTTATCCATGTATCTGTACGCTACAATGCCATGCTAAGAAGGCACAAAGGTATCACTGAACAGAATAAAATACACAGTGTCCAAAGGTCTATATGACATTTAGTTCATTGCTCACCTTATTAACAAGTATCTCAGAGGGCCGGCCACATAGCACAGTGGGTTAAAGTGCCTGTTTAGGCAGATGCAGGGCCTAGGGTTTGATCCTGGTGTACCATGCTGGCCCCACCCCTGGGACATGCTGAGAGTAGATTGAGACTGAGCTTGGTGGCACCCTGTAATCCCAGCACTTGGGAGGCTGAAAACTGGGGGATCACTATGAGCCCAATCTGTGTAGTGAGACCCTGTAGACCCTGTACTAAATATTTAAAAACAAGTATCCCAAAACAATGTTTAGATTTTTTCTAAAAAAGAGGCTTCCTTCAACTGATGAAGACTATTCATTGACAGTTGTAAGGAAATATTCTACGAGAAGTGGGCTCACAAAAGGAATATACTCTTTTATGCTTCTTTTACCATGAATTGGAGTAAAAGTTTCAGAGTATAGATCTATCAACTTGGAGATCAATATTAACATTACTCAGACTTTTAATAAGCAAGAATGGGACAGTTTTGATGGGGATTTAGAAGAAACAAAACAAAACAAACAAACAAACAAATAAAACTACGCAAACAGCCACTAAGTCTCTAGTCACCTATGATCCACCAGCTGAAAATATTGGCTTATTTCTCACATTAGCTGATTTATGTTGCAACTCCACCCATCCTTATTTCCTTTCTTTCCCTTTCCTTTTTTCTGTTTCACAGTGTTAGCACTAATATGTGAAATATTATTTTGCAGATTATAAAGGAATAATAATCCTAAAACATCTGGTGAGCAAAAAAGTGAGAACAAAGTGAGCTAGAGGACTGGAATGTTCCAGACCAAATTTGCTTTTGGAAAGAAGGTGATATGGGAACAGGTAAGCCAAACATGATCCAAATATATGGGAAGCACCCAATGCTATGAATAAAAGACTTCACAGTGTTAATGCATAAAGACTACCCAAAGTGACCTATAGATTCCATATAATGTCTATAAAAAGCACAGGGGTTTTCTGTAGAAACAAACAAGCCTATACTAAAATTCATATGGAACTGTAAGGGGATCAGAATAGCCAAAACAATCTAGAACAAAGTTAGGGCTGGGGAGATAACTCAGTGGTCAAAGTGCCTGCTGGCGATGTCTGAGTTCAACCCTTGGTGCCGCATGCCATAATCCCAGAACTGGGGAGGCTGAGACAGGAGGATCACTACAAGTCTGAACTGAGTAGTGAAACCTTGTATAAAAAAAAAAAAAAAGGAACACAGTTGTGGATTCATAGCGACCTATTTTAAAACTTAGCACAAAGGAACACTGATCAAGATGAAGTAGTACCATTCTAGCATAAGAACAGAGATGAATGGAACAGAGCTTTAGTCCAATAATAAGCCCACAGATTAACTAACTTTTGACAAAAGTGCCAAAAACATTCAATCAATGGAAAAAAGTAGTATTGAGGGCACCAGGGACATAGCCCAGCAGGATAAGCTGTATTGAGATAAGAGAATAACTACATAGAATTGAATGAATTTGGACTCTCATACCTGATATGAAAATTAATGCATAACAAAGACATTGATAGAAGATAAAAAACATAGAAATTGGAAAACAGGGATTAGCCTATATAGCATTGTTTGTGATATAACATCCAAAGCATGAGAAACAAGCAAACATACATGAATTTGAATCACTAAAATAAAAAAAAAAATCTTTCAAAGGATACTAGCAAGAAAAACAGAATCCATAGAAAGAATGTATTTACCAATCACATGAAAGACAAAAAATAATTCAATCAAAATATGGACAGAGACTAACTAGCTACTTCAGCAAATATAGAGAAGTAGCCGATAAACATGGAAAACTAAGCATCACTTGCCTGTTAGGAAGTGCAAATAAAAACCACACTGAGATGCCAGTTCTCACAAACCACAATGTCAGAATCAAAGTCAGATAATAACGGTGTTAGCAAGGTTGTAGAGAAAGTGGAACACTGATATACTATTCACAGCAATTTAAAAGTGTAGCTACTGTGGCAGTTTCTTGAATGACTACATGTAGCATTAACAGGTGACTTAGCAAGTCCACTCCAAATAATTTGAAGCCAAAGGATCTGAAAACATAGGTCTGACAAAAACCTGTACAGGAATGTTTATAGCAGCAATATTTATAACAGCCAAAAGATAGAAACATCTCAAAGGTGCCTCACAAATAGACAGACAAAACAGAATATATCCACATAATGAAATGTTACTCAGCTATAAAGAGTAATGAAATACTGATACACATTATAACATACCTTGAAAATATTTATATGATAGGTCCAGAATAAGAAGACCTATAGAGTAAGATATTAGTTTAGTTATGGTGAGGGCTTGAGAAGAATGAGGATTAGTAAGTGTTAGCTAATGGTTATAGGCATTCACTGGGGATGAAAATACCCTACAATGACTGTAATGATGGTTACACATATATTTACATTTCTCTGAACAAACTAAAATACATAGAATTGTATGCTTTAAATGGCTGAGTTGAACAGCATGTGAATTTTATCTCAATAAAGCTGTTAGACCTGAGAATATCAGGGCTGGGCATCAGGCTCAGTAGTAGAATGCTTGCCCACTATGTGCAAAACCCTGGATTTAAGTCGCAATACTACAGAATAAAACCAATGCATACAGATCAACAAATGTAGAAATGGTTAGTAGCAAGACTCACGGGTATAAAGTAGACTAGTGAAAAAGGACACAGAATTCAACCACACAGACAAGGAAAGAACCAAGTATAAATTATTATTATTGTGTTTTAATTACAAAAGAACTAGATGAGGGGGAGACATGAAGGAGAAACTTTGGAATGAAACAGAGACCCCTGTTTTCAGATCAACAAGAAGTTAAAGCCTGACATGTGTATCTGCGGCTGAGGTTGAAAATTTATCCAGATGGGAACAGTCTTTATATTGTGTCAATCTCAAAGAACAACTATAGCAAGGAGGGCTGAATATCTCCAAACCTGGCTAGAGGGCTGAATACTTACTAGGATTAAACTACAACAGGAATAATACATTGAGTTAACCTTTGCGTAGCCATTGCTTTGTATGTTTAGAAGTTATTATTTCTACTAGCACCTGTGACTGATTGATTGATTTGGTACAGGGTCTTGCTATACAATAGTGATCCTCCTGTCTCAGCCTCTCCAGTACTGGGATTACAGGTGTGCATCCCCATGCCCAGTTTTGGGGCCAGCACAGTGTGCAGTACCAGGGATCAAACTCAGGTCCTTGAACTTGCCAAGCAGGCACTTACGCCACCAAGCTATCTCCCCAGGCCAGGGCTGTGATTTTTAAACTAAGATATGTTACACAGTCTGATTAAGCTTGCAGAGCAGTGCCTTCGAATGTTTAAATTAATTTGATTTGTAATCATCTTTGCTTATTAGATTGATAAGAATAATTTAAATGAGTTTGGCCTGTTTGTACAGTAAATGTTTCTTGTCAGACACTTGAAATATTTAAAAAAGAAAATGAATACATTAAATTATAATAGAACTTAAAACATTGAAAAAATTTAGCTAAATTTGTAAACGATATTTCATGCTTAAACATGTACTCTGTAAACCAGCTAAGCAATCATTAATATAAGAAACAGAAAGCTAGTTACATTTTTATTTTACTATGTTTATCAAGAATATATTTGTAAGTTGAACTTAAAGTGTAAAGGCAAACTAGATTTTAAACATATGTTAAATAAATTTATTTAAATTTATAATCTAAGCAAAAAAGATCCTACTCAATCTTACACCAAAATAACCAAGGTTAATGTAATTTTTTAAAAAAATTCAAAATGGTGCTTTCAAATAGAGAAAGTAAAATCAGCAGAATTCATTCATTAAATAATTTTGGAGTATCTAATAGCACCAAGCAGGTGCTGGGGATATGACAGCAACTGGAAGAAATCAAGTCTTGCCCCTGTGGAGTTCACGTACTGGTGGGAGCAATGGAATGCAGCAGCCCACATGATATATTAGACAGCATTTCTAAAATATATATTTATATTTCACACAGGAGTAGGGAGTATTTATATAGCACAGTGACTTACTATGCTGATTTGGGGTCAGATCGCTGAGTTCAAATTCTGGCGGCATCACGTAATGATTGTGCAGGCTTTGTGGGTGATTTATTCTCTTGGAATTTCAGATTTTTTTCCTTCAGAAGATAGGGATAATCACACAGCAATTCCAGAAGGTCATTACAAAATTAATGAATTAACATTTGTAAAGCACTTAGAATAATGCCTTCCACTCAGAAATCAATGAATATTTGTTACAGAAAATGTCAGGTAACAGGTAATAGGAAGGAAAATAGTGTCGCTTATGAAAGGACAGGCACTGATACCTCTGGAGAGGGGACCACGTAATTTAAATAGTGTCATCAGAACCTATTTGATGAAGAGGTGGAACCTGACCAAGGGGCAGGGGGTTGAGAGGAAGGGTCTGTGCATAACAAGGACAGACATCAGCAGCAGAGAGTAATGTAAAACACCCTGGGCCCTGGACAGGCTTGATAAGGATGAAGAGAAGGTCCTGTGGAGAAGGAGCCATGAGGCAGACCAGCTAATGGGAAGTCACAAGAGGGCTGTAATTAAGAAAGTTGTACAATCCTGTTAACGCTTTTTAAAAATTATTATTATTATTATTATTATTATTATTATTATTATTATTTTAATGTATTTAGCACAGGATCTACAAGGTCTCACCACACAGATCAGACTTGTAGTGACCCTCGCGCTCAGCCTCCCACGCATGGGGATTCCAGGTGGGGTGGCAGCCCCACCACACCCAGGTTCAGTAGCCCTCTCAGCATGCTCTGGGGGCGAACAAGCATGGCATGCCCAGGACTGAACCTCAGCCTCTGTACCTGCCTAAGCAGGCACTTTGGTCCACTGGGATATCTGGCTGGCCCCCAAATTATTATTTTTTAATCTTTTATATATATGGTAAGAGTCTCATTATGCAGCTCAGACCATAGTGATCCTCCTGTCTCAGCCTCAGTGACTGGCTTGGCGCAGGCCTCCACAGCCTGTGGCACAAGGTGATGGAACCTCAGTCCTTGTGCTTGCCAGGCTGGCAATCAGACCACCGAGCTGTCTCCCTGGCCCCTCTTGTTAACATTTTTAAGTACCTCTGGCTGTTTGTGGGCTTGTGACCATAATAGTACCTAGTACCTAGTACCTAGGTAAAAGTCAAAAGAGTAATTCTTAACCACTCATTTTCCTCTAAGAATGAGAAACGGTGGTGACATGTGCAGCCATACAGGCCAGGAGGGCAGTTGACGTGGCTGGATTCAGGGTATATCTCTTTAGGGAAAGTCAAGAAGATTTGCAGAAGTGAGCCCTGTCTGCAGCACAGCTGTGCTTTTCTTCCAGCTGTAATCTGGAGGTTGCACGCATGAGAGTAGGTAGAGAGCTTGATTTAACCGATGTGGTTGATTACTAGGTAAGTATGATGGATGCAGTGGGTGTACACAGACCTTGCAGCCTGGGCTGAGAAGACCCAGAGACTGATGTTTTCCACTGGGGTGGACACTGCTTGAAAAGTAATAGCAGGGGGCCAGAAATGAGGAGGCCTGCTATTTTGATGGTGGTATCGCTATGAAAATGTGACCCACAGACAAGCAGCACCGGTGTTATCTGGGAGGCTGTAAGAGATACAGAGCCATTGGCCCACATGAGGTGTGCTGGAGCCAACTACACTGAGCAAGCACTTCGTTGCCCTCCATGCACACCGCCCAGGTGAGGCCCTGGTCTAGAATGGCACCAGAGGGGCACACGTCTGAGGGAGAGTGGAGGACAAGTGTCGCTGCGCTGTGTGGGCGTCTGTGTGTATTCGGTATGCAAGCATCTGCCATGATAACAACACTGGAGGTGGGGGAAAGACAGTAAATGCTGGATGGGGGCTGGGGAGCTTAGAAGAAAGCAGAGAGCTGCAAAAAGGAATGAAAGCTAAGGAAATGCTGCCAATGGACTGGATCTTTTAAGGAGTAGGAACAGAGGGCCATGGGTGTGGAAGCAGAAATGAGCAAAGGGGCAGCAGCAGTCTCACCTGCTGGGAGGAGGAAACTAAGGTGTGCAGCGAAGAGAGCTGCCACCTGAGGAGGCTCCTGGAAAAGCAGTGTCCTCAGAGGTGCCCGTGTGCGTTACAGAGTGTAACCCTAACACACCATCTGACCCACAGCTGGTGGAGGCACCAAAAGCATCAGAGTGGGCAGGCTTCGTTTCTTTGGGTTCTCAGGACAGTTCTAATATACTTCACACATATCTGAATTGCTAAGCATGAAGGGCCTTAAAACCACACAAAATGTATTTAGATTATTTCTTGTGGATATGAGATAGCAAAGTGTACATATGATTTTTACTTGTTAAAGATGGCATGACTATTTTAATAAACCCTTATAATGTACCGTTAAAAGTTAATTTAGTGAATCTTGGCAGTTACCATTTTACTCTCACTTTACAGATGAATAAACAGAAGTACAAACAACTCCAGGTAAATCCCACAAGGTCCTGCAGCTGTTGGATAACACAGCTGGGATCTGAAACTATGACGCTGATCCAGGATGGGATCTACGCACCTCGCTGACTGCCTTCTCTTCAACACATAAAATATGATTACCTGGGTGCTCATGGGTACCATAAACCTTAAGCAAGTTGTGTTTGTTTCCAAGGTGAAATTATCTCAACTGCATCCCAGGCAGAGAGGGCATCAGTTTTAAAATGCCTTGGAGAAGACCATGTCATTACCTGACTTGATAACTAATTCCAAGGTGGAACACTCCCAATTGCCAACACTTTTCCTCACATATGGCCTGAAACTACTATTGATTTTTTTTCTTTTCATTTATGTATCTAGTACAGGGTCTTGCCACAGAACTCAGACTTGTAGTGATCTTCCTTCTTTCAGCCTCCCCCAGACACATACCACCATACCCAGATTAAGTCCTTGCTCAGTGCCCCTGGGTGGGGTCAGTGTGGCCTGGTCCTTGAGCTTGCCAAAGCAGGTACTTAGCTCCCCTGAGCTATCTCTCAGGCCTGCTATCAAAACTGAAATTCATTCTCCTTTTGCAGTCCTCTAAAGATAGGCTAATAGGCTCTGAAATTTTAAACCCATCCCATTTCAGAATATTTTCCTCATCCCCCATTTTGTTCTTTCATATTCTACAAATTCCTTGACCTACATTAGTATATTCAATAGATTTAAATCCAGTATGTTCTGTGATTTGCCACCTAATCCAAACCCTCTTCTCTCTTTTTCTCTCTCTAGGGAATGAACGCAGGACCTTTGCAGTGAACTACATTGTGAGCCTTTTAAATATCTGTTTGAGACAAGGTTTTGCTAATGTCACTAAGTACCTTGGGCCAAATTTGAACTTATGATACAGCCAATTCAGCTTACTGAGTGCTGAGATTAGAGGTGTGCACCAACTTGTCTGGTTTCCTAAACCTGGGGAGTTGGTTGTCAGCAACGGCAAAAGGTGTTGCAGGTAGAGTAACACCCTAAATAGAAAACTTAGGCAAGCCAGGGAGGTTAAGCAGTAACATGTGCCCAGTCTAAGAGAGGAGAATCCAGAAGTTCAGGAAGACCTCAAACCATTATATCATTCTCACAAGTAACTTCCACCAGTGTATTTAACTGCAGTGACAAGATCCTAGGCAACAATCCCAATCACTCAAGGCTAAGAATCCAGGGACTGCTACCTTCGAGGCCATTAAGTACCTCAGGTGTTGAGAATGGATTTCTAGAAGAAAGCAAAGAGCTGTGATGATCTGTCTGGTGGAATTAATCTAACCCTGTTGTCATGGTTTGTGTCTACTTGTGTCCCCAAAGCCTCAAGCAGTCATGGGGCAGCTTCTGGAGTTCCAGATCCAATGCTGGGATTATGGGTATGAGTGCCCATAGGCAGATAATGTGCATTACACTGTAAGGAGGGGAGAGAGGCTAGCGAGCTGCCTGAGCTGCTGCCACTCCTTTTGCTTTTGCTCTTTGCAGCTGCCTTCAATGGCTGCTCTCTGCCATGTGTCACTCTGCCTTGGAGCCAGCTGAGGCTTACACCTGCAGTGACTGTGAGTTAAATAAACCTTTCCTCCCATCATTTTGCATGATGGGTATTTTGGCCCAGCAAGAGAACAGTAACTGAGACATATATCTATATAATAGGCCAAAAGGGTATGCAAAGCTCATAAGTTTACATTGAGATACCATTTAGAATCTCTGAATTTTTTAAAAATCCATCTTGACTATCAGAGAAATGAATCAAATGAATTTCACATATGCACCATTACAGAATACACATCTGGACAACATGAATGCCTGCTTAGAAACACGAGTGTATTTCTCCCTTCCTTCTCACTGTTTCTAGTCTCCATTGATGTTTAGCTGAAACTTACGAATATGGTAAATAGACTGTAGCTTCTAAACACCTGCAAACCCCACCAGGTCATCTAACAAAACCAGCCAGCAGGTTAACAATGCAGTGTAGCCTTTGGGGTGACTCAAGCACAGCTCTGAGAACCAGATTCATCGCACATCTCCCAGGCAACCAAAGCCCAGGCTACTGAACTCTACAAACCTCTGACTTTTGAGCTGACACACTAATCTACACTTCTCAACTGATTTACATATGTACATCCCCACAGAGTTTCTTTAGACATTTGTTTCCAGAGTCACCTTCCATATCTCCATGTCACAGGATGCTACAATTCTAATTTTGTATATTTATTTTTTTAGATTTTTGTACATAAATAGTAAAATTTGTCCATAGTATCCCCCAGGCACTAGTATCTGCAAACATGGAGGTGATATTGTCCTTGTTAAGAATGCATGAGATAATGGTGTCTATTTCTTAGGGTAGTTCAGCAAAGAGGTAGTGAGTACAGCAAGGCAAGAGACACGGTGAAGCATTTCTCTCCAGGGAGTGGCTTACATAAACATATATGCAACCCTGAGAGCATACTGCAATGGTTTGCAAATTAAATGTTCCTCAACAGCCCCTCAGGTAAAGGGTTAGTTCTCAGCTTGGTGCTACTGGGAGGTGCTATGACCTTCAAGAGATGAAGCCTAGTGGGAGGTCATTAGAGAGACGACCTTGAAGAGACCAATGGGACCTGACCCATGTCTCCTCAGGCCCTGTTTCTGTCTGGCCTAAGCTGAACAGTGTGCTCTACTCTTTGTTCCCTACCATAATAGACTGCCTCAAGGCCCAAAGAAACATGCTCAACCAACCATGGACTGTCAATTGTGAGCCAAAATGAACCTGTCCTCTTTCACACTGATTATCTCAGGTATGTTGTTACAGCAACAGAAAGCTGGCTAACACATGTGGAAATCATTTTCCTCTGTTATAACACCCACAATGCTGCACATGACCCAAATATGCAAAATAATGTATATGGATCACCAAGAATTGAACTATGTACTAAATATAGCTCTCTAGAGTGCCTGAGGACAGCTTCCAAATCATCACAGCACCCAAAGACAGAACTGTGAGCTGGCACAGAATGAACTGCTTACTCTCCCTCCTTCATTTAAGCAATCAGTAAACTAAATCCATTTACACAGAGAAACAGCACATACACAGACACACACACACACACACACACACACTTTTTTTTTTGGTGGCCAGCTCAGCCCACCCTGTGGGCACAGCTGGCATGGCATGTAGTGCTGGGGATCCAAGCACAGGCCTTATGCTTTGCCTAAGTTTGCCTTAGCAGGTACTTAAGACCACTGAGCTATCTCACTGGCCCTCATTTGAACATCAATTCTCAGGAGTGATCTTCAAGAAATATAAGGATATTTAAGATATTAATAGGCACTATCTCCAGGTGAACTCCTTAGAAATGTATTTATCTTTTCAATTTTGTGAAACTTTAATAACAACAGAAAAGCCTGCCTATCCTGGCAAAGTATAATCAAAATTAAAAAAAAAAAACTTTCATGTTAAAACAAAAGAAACTTATACATTGAGAAATCTCTAAGAAACAGCCTTACTTATTTTTACATTTTTTTCTTATGCCTGAATTTCTCAGTTAAGATACAAAATCATAGAACTGAAAGAGATAAAAGGTCACATATCATATCAGCTCATGTGACCAGGAAGATTGAAAGGTGAAGCTATTTTATTTCTTCCTCTTCAAATTAAGTTCAAGGTTTATTTTCTTTGACTAAACAAATCCTTGTTTTCCAATTATTGATAGGGAAAAACCCTGGTTTTTAAGTTTTTGCCTCGGCTTAGTGAATACACAGAGGACTCATTCCTGAAGCACTGTCATTTCCTCTTTATATGAGATGAAGCAAAATTTCCCCAAGGAGGCCACAGACAGCACCTGTGCCAGGGAGGACAATGAGGAGCGGACCACCGAATAGGAAAGGGACCCTTTTCAGGGTTGCATTAACAGGAGCTATTGTTCCACAGAACATACAACCCAGCCCTGGAATTTGTCATAAGCAGCAGGGCAGAAAGGAACAGCCAGGGCTCAGGGACTGTGGCATGTCACATAGTGGTACGTGTGCATCAGTTTTCCTAAGGTCACATGAGGGGTAGCAGCACTAAAGAGAAAGTCGAAGTGCACACATGTGCTCCAAGGCAGCCTTCCAAACATTTTAAGCAAATATATGTTTTAACACTAGGTTTTTCTCTTGAGAAAATCAACTGTGCTGCCAGCTGGGCTGGCTTCAGAAGGAAGCACCCCCTAACGAGGAGGTGAAAGGCCAAATGGAAAGGGTCACTGAACCCTGGAGAATGGACACAAAGGAGATTCCTTTCACCCTGTCTGGCTGCCTTCCCATGACTGCACTGTTCATCTCCCCTAGGCAAGGTACACGGAAGGATTTTCTGGGTATTTGTTTCTTTCCTTTTTTATTTTTTTCCATTTGTGTATTTGGTACAGGCTCTCACTATGGCAGATGGGATTCTTGGTAATCCTTGTTTTCAGCCTTCCCAGCACTGGGATTATGGGCATCCACCGCCACGCCTGGACTTGGGTACCAGCTCAGCATGCTCAGGGGCAGGGCCAGCATGGTGTGTGAGACCAGGGATGGACTCCTGATCCTTGCAGTTGCCAAAGTAGGCACTTTGTCTGCTAAGCCATCTCGCTGGCCCTCGGGTATTTGTTTCTGAATTCATGTCCAAAACCTCAAAACCTGTGAGGTTTGAGATGTGAATGAGGGTTGCAGCATCTGTCAAACCACCTTACATGGCAGCAAAGAGTTAACACCCTTCTGTCAACTCTCTAGCATATATATATATATATATTTTTTTTTTTTTTCTTTTCTCTTTTTGTATTTAGACTAGGGTCTACAGGGTCTCACTGTGTAGATCACTCTCATAGTGATCCTCCTGGTTACAGCCTCCCAGGTGCTGGGATTACAGGCCCGTGTTACCATGCTCAGTCTCAATTGCTGGCTCAGCACGTCCCATGGCCAGGGCTGACACTGCAGGCCCGAGGATGGAACTCCCTTCCCCGGCATCTGCCTAAGCAGGTGCTTTAATCTGCTGAGCTATTTGGCTGGACCATCTCTCTAGCATATCTCAGGAAGTTTTCAGAGATACAGTGAACATGGTACTGACCCATGTATAAAGGAGCTGAATGTAAGTAACCTGTCACTGTTCCTTCCAGGATCGCAAGAGTCTGGCATCAAGCAGGCCCTCAGTCTGCAGTAGGAGGATAGATAAATTAAGCAGCATATGAATGAGAAACAAACATGAACTTATGACCTGGTGGTTCCAATATGACTAGTCCTAGCAACATAATTCCAGATAAAGACTGAAAAGCGATATTTAGGTGTGCTAGAAATGAGTGTTTTTGAAGCATCAAAGAGAGAGGTCCACAATGCCTTTTAAAATCTGGGTTCAGTCTTTGTAAACATTTAAACTAATCTAACACCATGGAATGGAAGAAACTCCACGTGTGCCTCATGTATACACTGATGTAGTTAACCAAGTGTGAGCAGGATTATTAATTACTGTCTGGTGAAACCTGGTGGTGGTAGGGATAGAGGTTAGGAACAGGTAAGCAAAAAAACAAAAACAAAACAAAATCCCTCAAGATTAGCCAGCTAGTAAAGAAATAACACTATCTGTGTTTTCTCTGAAAGAATCTGACTATATTTTAAAATATTTAGAATGAATTAGGCCAAGCATAGAATGGGCTGTTGCAGGAATTGGGAGAGCATCCTCTGAAGTTTTAGGTGGCTGAATGATTGATCTTTGGGTGGGTGTTAAGAGCCAAGTAAATTCTCCCATCCTAAATTTCATAAGGTTGAATATCCTCCCAACCCTAAACTTCAAAAATCTTGTAACTCTGACAGAGAGAAGCATGTTTATTAAGACTGTTGCCTAGGGCCTTGGGATTAGGAATGTAAGACACTTTGGATATATGCAGAGTATGTTAGCTACTAACATAACAGAGTATGTTAGCTACTAACTGAATTCCCCTAGTAATGGCTACATGAATATGAAGCGGCAATATTTTGGGATTTATGCTGAATCTGTAATATTTAAAAATGAGACAGGCAAGCCCTTTGTTCACGCCATGACCTTGGGCAGCACAAACTGTTAAAACTTGTATAAACTGAATCTAGAAATATTGTCATTTTGTCACCAAGCTTGCTTTCCACACATAGCTGCATCATCTATTTCACAAGCACAAAAGCCATCTCCCATGAATCCCCTTAACTTGAGCCTTCAGATATTTTCCCCACTTTCTCTATTACATATCCCCAGCTAATGGTGGACATGGCTTTCTCTAGATCGTGCCATTCATCTCATCTTTGCTCATCTTCTTGATGTCTGCGAAGTTAGTCCCACTATTTCCCTCTCTTCACCTCTCTCCTCCAGTGTTCTGTGCTGTAGCTTCTACAATGAGCTTCTTACACAAGTAAGACATTGCACACTACACTTTGACGCCTTTGCTTGACCTTTGTAAAGGTCACTGAGAGTGAAGAATGAAAGACTCTTCCCCAAACCAAGATACCCTCTCATCCAGCTAAGACTGAGATAATGGATCAGCTACTTATTCTGTTTCTAGCACCTTCCTTGGCCTCTCTCCTAGCTGCCCTTCTCAATGCTGTCTGTGTTTTCCTTAGAAAGTCTGAGAAACATTGTTATTGCTCAAAGACCTAAAACACTTCAGAACCTCTCCAGTATCTCTAAGAGTTTTTGAAAATATAAGACATAGACAGTGGCACACAGGGCAAGATTTTACAATGTATTGAGATGAGTTGCAGTAGTATAAAACTTCAGGATTGTCCATAGTAACTTTATTTATTTGGAACAGGATCTTACTACACAGCTTGGACTGGCAGTGATCCTCCTGTTCCAGCCTCCCCAGTGTGGTGGCAGGAATTGAACCCTGAGCTTGCCTAGGAAGGCACTTAATCTGCTGAGCTCTCTCTCTGGCCCTGTACTAACTTACTTTAATTTTGATCCTTTTTGGTCTTTCTGTTCTGTGTATGAAAAAGGGTAAGAGTTATGCTTGTGAGTTAGGCTTACAATCTAACTTTTGTTTACCTTCCTTTTCAGTAAGCCAAGAGGCTCAGCTCATAGCACTGCAGAAAAAAACACAGTAACAAAGGAATCTAATGAGGACTTAAATCTCATATCCTCACACCCCTGTACAGGTCCTTCCAGTCTGGGTGGTCTGCCTCTCTTTTCAGCCTTCTGAAGTTCCAGTCATTATGAAGACCCAAATCAAACACTTTTGCCCTAAAGTTGTAAACTATAATTTAATGATCTAGGTCCTTATCCCTTGGTTTTGGTGCTTATTTTCTTCTCTCTCATACTGCAGTTTAACAAATTTGTCTTAGTATACCACAAATCTCTAGAGGGCAAAGACTATATGCAAGTTTTATACTTATTACCCTAACAGGAAAGGACATGCTTGGGTGTGTTGATGTGGATGTGCAAGGGGTGACGAAGAAGAGACATGATGACTACTTAAATTTAAAAAATATTACAGCAAAATACAAATTGATATTGATGTTCCTCAACGTATTATCCTTCACTTCAAACCCCCTTATCTCATTGTTCTTACTCCTTCCAAAAGCAGTTCTGGAAGTTCTTTGTACGAGGTGTGATCAAAATGTAGTGAATGCTACAAATCAAGTGCCATCCAACAAAAAGCCAGGCTCCTACAAACATTCACGTGTGTCTTTGTCCACCTCAGCCTCCAAACCTAGCACATTCAGCTTCTGCTGCTCCCTGGAGTTAAAATGCCCATGGGCGATAAATGTTTTGAATCATTTCAGGACATCAAGGCTGTCAGGACAGTGCCACTAAACACTCGTGGCAAAAGAACTTCTAGAACTGTTCCAGAAAGGGGCAAGAAGGATGGGGTAAGTATATTGGAGGTAAGGGGGGGCTATGTTGAAAGGGATTAATGTCAATATGTTTTACTGTAATAAATTACTTTGATTTAAATATTTACTGTAGTTTTTGTCACACCTTGTACATATCTATATACACATAGAAAGACTTAGGTAAGTGAGATAATGGGTAGGGATTTTCAACTATTTTCTTTCCAGCCTCTGACCTGTTTATATAATTCTGTTTTTCTCTTAATAAGTTGGTACCTTTAGAAATAAGTCCTAACATAATTTAGGGCAATTCTAATTCACCAAGGAGAAAACACTAATAAACTCTTGCTAAGTCCTTTACATAGGTGGCTTTTTATATATTGTCTTATTTATGTTCATATAATTCAGTTGTGTGTTCTGTTCGGGGGTGAACAGCTAGGATGGATGAGAATGGAGATTAAGGTATGGCAGAGTGGGCCGGGGAAGCAGCTGTGACCTTTACTAAATGAAGGCCCTAGAGCCATTCACATGAACTACTTGCAAGAACTCAAGAAGGCTTTGGCTAGTATGGCTCTATCTGTCATCATGAGCAGTGGGTGATACAATGGGCCATCCACACTGAGCTCCGCCCTTGTTCCCACCTGCATGGTGGCCTGCCCTCAGGCTGTAGGTGTACTTCCTTTCCTCAGAGTTCCTCTGCGGATTCTGTTTACTTTCCCACCTTTGCAACCCTTGGAGCTTGTCATTACCAATGCTTTGCTCAAGACAGAAAGATTAGAAAACACCTTGGAAGGAAAGTTCTGAACTTTGAAACCTGCGAACCTAGGGAGCTACATTGCAGTATAATTAGATAGGAGAATATGAAAATAAGAAGTAAAATATCTGAAATTAGCCACTAATAACTTTACCCAACTGTTACTTATTGATTATTGGCTTCATTCCAGGTTTTACACCTGGAGCTGGGCACAGAGAAAGTCAGACTTTTCTATCCTCAGGCAGCTAAGCCCTGAATCAGTTAGGGGATGCCCTAAGAATATCTGTCATTTTGTTACAGGTGACACTCCATTGACCAGGCATGTATTGATAGCTCTCTATTACTTCATATTCTGAGTACCAGAGACAGGTACTGGTGGTTCTAACTTGATTTGATACATAACATGATTTATAACTTTCACCTTCCAAGATGGTATCTGTCCAACCTACTGCAGTACAAAGAGGCCAAAAATATGGTCTCAAATTATAAAAGTGCTAATCTCTTGTCTAGTACAATCTACATTAGTAGAATGTGCTCTCAGATTTAAGTCAGACATAGGTCAGTCTTGTGTGTGTCTCTCATGAAGATCTGTCCATATTTGGTCATGCAAACACCGGTCAGCCATGGACATATTTACTGAAGAGCACTGGATATACTTGTACATAGACATGGTGACCTTTTTTCTCCATTTTTGCCCAAGACTGTATGTCTTTGTTTGGGCTGCTGTAACAGTTTAGCAGTGATTTGTAAACAACAGACATTTATTTCTCCCTGTTCTCAAGACTAAGAAGTCCTGGATAAAGCTGAGGGCTTGTTTGGGTTCTGATGAGGGCTGCTTGAAGTTCAATCACCTTCTCTGAGTGAAGAAACTCAACACTAATCCTGTTCAGGGCCTCCCCCTCATGACCTAGTCACCTCCCTAAAGCCCCCACTTACTAATACCATCACACTGCTTCACTACATGGAGTTTGGGTAAATATAAAGCAGTAAGACACATCTGAAACAATCCCATTGATTTTGAGATATCCTTTAGCAGCACAAAAGGGATTCACATTCTCCCTTTGTGCCTAGCAATGATTTTAACCCCATTTATTTAGAAGAACTGTTTAATTAGAACACCAGTAACTACTGAAAGTGAAAAACTATAACACAGTGGTAGTTCAGAGAATATACTTCTATAAACAAAACAGCACAAAACAAAACACAAAACGCAGGAAAAATTGCAATATAATTTGAATCTAGATAGGCAAATTACAGACACACTTTCTTTGAATTAAATCTAATTTGAACACTAAACCCAGATGTTGAGGTTTTTTTGAAAAATTTCAGCAAAATATTTTGGTTTACTAATAACCATACCTCAAGATTTGCTAACAAGGATAATCTGTAAAAGGAAAAATAATATATGCTTGGATCAATAATATCCAGGGCTATCCGCAAAACAGATTAAGAAGTAGTTCAGAACACCTTAAGACTGTATTGGAGAAGTATAAAATTCTGCAGCGGGCTGGCAAGATAGCTCAGTGGTCTAAAGCGCCTGCTTAGGCAAGCTCTCAGGGACCGCAGTTCGATCCCCAGTGCCACATGCTGTGCCAGCCCCTCCCCCAGGGCGGGCTGAGCTGACACCCCACCCCAGCAAA
>PVKA01038228.1:0-20406 GCA_004027165.1 Ctenomys sociabilis | reverse complement strand
TCCCTCCCTCCCTCTCTCTCTCTCTCTCTCTCTCACACACACACACACACACACATACACACACACACACAAAGCCCCAATGCCAGGTACTGTCAGACCATCCCACAGACACTACACATTGCCTGTACCATGCACAAGCCCACGCACACGTATTACACGCAATCTGCTCCAACACAGTCTCACACACGTTCACCTTGGCTGAAGTCAAGGACCCTGGAGCCAAATCCTGAGATCCCCCAGAGCCCTGGAAGTGAGGATGAAAGCCAACCTCCTCAACCATTTTCAAAGCCAGAGGATAAACTACCTGCTTTGCCGCTGAGGTCAGGAGCCTTAGACATTTACTGGTGACTTTAAAAGACTTTCACTACAGGCATTGTGGTGTTGTTTTTCTGAAGAAATGTGGAATCTATTTCCTTTTCCAAATTCTAAGTAAAAATATGCATGAACTTCATAGACTCACAAATTAAGGTGCTTCATGAACAAAAGAATTTGCTCCAAGAGAGGTTGCCATGCCACACCCACTCTCCAAGAATCCCTGAAGCCACCAGTGACCCACACAGGGTCAGGGCTCAGCCTGGGGCCAGGAGCGGGCTCAGTATGTCCATGTGGTTAGGGTACTTTCCACTTAACCACAATGGTTGATCATGGTCTGTTATTTGTTTAATTAAAAAAAAGAAAAAAAAAAAACAGAGGCTCAGAGGAGATCACAGCCACCCAGCATCACGAGGATCTTTTATGAAGGCTGCTCTGTCAGATGTGGGGTGTGGAATCCGTGCTGAGGTGTGCACAGGCTCCACCCTTGGGGAGGTGAGTATCAAAGGTCACCCTGAGTGGCCTTCACTCAAACAGGGACCCAAGAAGGGGCTACATCTAGGACAGCACAAGGCTCAAGTGAGATACGCATACTATGCCAAGCAAGCTATGTAAGAGCTCAAAAAAAAAAAACTGTCACACACTCATCAGTTGCCCTTGTCTTTATGACACCAGAGCAAGGATGTTACCATCACCATTTTTCTGAGATTCCAGGTATAACAATTTATACCTAAAAGTCCCCTAAGGGCATCTGATCAAGCTTGGAGGTGATAGGCTGACTTAATGTTATGAAGTGGAGTACGGTAGCAAGAGGCGGCCCCTGGGGCAAGGCCCAAAAGGCGTCGTCCTTCCTCCCAGGTCCTCCCTCCTCTCCCTGCCTCCTGGCTGCCACGATAACGACCACCCTTCACCTCAGCCCTTCCACCGGGCGCTTTCTGTGTGTAACCCTGGCAAACATAACCTGAAACTGAGTTGGGTTAGTTTCCTTGAGGGCTCCTCCTCAGGGACTCAGAGCCCGGCTCTAAGCCTGGATGAGTGGTGCTCCTACCGCTGTCACCGCTGCCACTATTGCCCGCTCAGAGAACTTCAGCAGCAGCAGCAGCGGCTTCCGCTGTGACCGCCCTTTCCCTTTGCCCTTCCGCCTGTTCCTGCTGCCACCACCATGTGATCTTCAAACCTGTAGCTCCTTACTGCTTACTATGAAGGGTAAACCTTGCAATTCTTTTCTTGTCCTGCACAAGAACCTGTACTATTTTGGCCCAGTCAACTGTAACAAGCTTAAACATCACATGGTTTCTCTAATGTGAGACATCCAAAAATAGAGCAAAAACGAAAATAGATTAAGTAGGACATAGAGAAATGTTTTTCAAATGGATGGGACTAAGAAATGGAGGGAGGGGAAGGGCTGGGGATTGAAAAATATAAGAACCAAGATGTATTCTGCATATATAAAATCCCTCATAAACAGTGTTATCATTATATACTACAAATATGTACTAATAATTTTTTAAAGGGCATTTGGAGGAGGGCCGGCCAAATAGTTTCAGTGGATTAAAGTGCCTGTAAGCAGGTGCAGGGGCCCACGGTTCCATCCCTGGACCCGCCATGCCAGCCTCACCTCCAGGGCATGCTGAGGTGGCAATTGAGACTGGGCATGGTGGTGCTCACCTGTAATCCCAGCTCTTGGGAGGCTATAAACAAGCTGTAGACCCTTCCCTAAAATACAAAAAATAAAAAAGCTTTTGAGGGCCAAAGATATAGCTCAGTGGCATAAGCACCTGCCTGGCAGGCACAAGGTCCCAAGTTCAATCCCCAGTACCACTCCTCCAAAAAAAAAAAAATCTTAAGTTTAGATAAATAAATAAACAAATAGCTTTGGAAACTTATTCACAGCAGGAGTTTGGAGATGCCACCTAGAGGAGCCCTAGAATGCGGTGAGCTGAGTTTGGTGGGAGATTCTAGTCAGAGAAGAGCAGAATGTTGATGACAATGCGGACAGGAAAGGCTGGGCTCAGGAGGCTTCAGCTGGGAGCAAGGACTCCACAGGCACCTGGGTGAGACACTGGGTGTGCTGTGCTCAGGCAGAAAGTCGGTCTGCGTTTTGCTCATCTCCAGAGGCTGTGGGGCATGTGAGTGGGTGATGAACTAATCTGGTGAAGGAAATTTTAAGGCAGCCCAAAGTCTAGGCTGTGGCACTAGGGAGAGAGAGGAAGGGGAAGGGGGTTCAGTCTTAGTTCCCGGCCCACACGAACTGGCTATGTGACTCCAGACAAGTCCGCTCTCTCTGTGATCTTGGTCAAGCCATTGAAAAAGCCTTAAATTTCCAGAAATAGAAGTTGCGCATCCTTAGAAGTTTGTTTTTGAAGCTAAAGAAAATGAAATGTATTAACATTGGCCAGAATGCCATACTACCAGCCCTCAGTGACATCAGGCCACTGGGACTTTTAACTTGAGAATTAATTTGCTTCCTAGCGTGTTTGAACAGCAGGGGATTGGATTATGGCCTGGCCCAGGGGTGGGCACGGGCACAGAGCAGGAGACTGATGGGATCACAGGAAGCCTGAGCCCCACAGAGAGGGACGGATCATCCCCCCTGCCCCGAAGCCTGTGCTGCGTTGGGCACTGCCGGCTGCTCGTGCTGCAGGACCTGAGGCTCTAGGTATCTGTTCCAGGGAGCACAGCAAAGCGGAATTTGCATTCAGAACTGTCTGACTACAGAGCCATAGATACTGTTCCTCCACTGCCCTGCAACCCTGTTCCTAAACGGGGGGGGGGGGGGCACACTTGCTGGGAGCCCAGTTTGAAGACCATGGAACAGTTGTGTTGCTCTGCCATGAAGTCACTACTGCTCTCCAGCCCCAGGTGGTAACTCCCAAGCTGTGAATCTGTGCATAAAGGAAGCAGGTGGATACCCAGAGAGAGGCATGTGCCTTCAGGACCAATCCTGCTGGAAGGTGGGTGTGTCCCCAAAGCCCATACAGGATTCCTACTGGACCCCCTGCTCTCTGGGGCTGAGCTCTGGGCTCGGCTTAATGAGCTACCTCCCACAGGGGCGAGGGTGGGGCAAGGGCCAAACTCCAGGATACTATGTGATCAGAGAACCTAGTGTCCCCCTCTCACAGGGACCAACAATCCTGAATCCGTGAAATTTTCAAAAAGTCAGAAAGATAAAAGGCCAAATCAAGCCCCCACGGAAGAGGGTAGGGGAAAGTCCTGCGGAAGGTGGAGGAGACACAGAAAAAGACAGAGATAGCAAGTGCGGTCCTCGGTGCTCTGTCCCCGCCGCCACTGTGTCCTGTGCGCAGCCCACCGCTTCCCAGCCAGGGCGGCAAACTGGAAACAGCTGCAGAGGTTTTGGGTTTCCGCCCGGCTTCCCCCTGGCCCCTGGCTGGGCCCACCAGAGCAGTTCCCCTTAATCCCGCTCTCTCAGGGAGCTGTGCTTTGGAAATCCTTGGCCTGGCTTCGGCTCGGAGAGGTTGGCCGAGGCTGGTGGCATCGGGCCCTGGGGCAAAAGCTTCCGACCCCTGACTGGCCCGGCACTCTGCAGGCGGCACTGACCACTGAGGCTGCTCAGGGATACAGAGAAAGGTCCCATTCAGGCCGTGGTGAGGCTGCTCCAGCACTGCAGATGCTCCCAGAGCCCTCACTGGTGGCATTCTGAGTCTTTCTGAAGTTCTATCTTGCAGCCTGGGTCTGAGATCTGACCCCTAGCTCAGGCCCCTGGATATAGACCTAGGGCCCTTTCTTTAGGAGGCTCAAACACCACCGCCATCCATCAGGCACTGCCTGCACCCCTAATCCCAGGACTTGGCCTCTAGAGCTTGGAGAAAATAGGCCTCTCTGTTAAGAGAGAGAGAGAGAGAGAGAGAGAGAGAGAGAGAGACAGTATCCACACTAATCCTTGCCCAAAAGGACCAAGAAGCTTGTTTCAGGTCACTAAGCGGCAGGACCATATTTCTGCCTCTCTAGTCAAGGTTGCATGTTGTCCTGAGTTCTCGGCTTTCTCTTCCACCGAAAGGGCCCATTGGAATGAGGCTCTGTGCAGCCAGCAGTCGCAGGCCGAGCCTTCTAAGCAAGCTGCTTGCTGGGCAAGGCTTTCCTGGGAGCTGTGGCCCAGCTCTGGGCTCAGTCCCACGTGGGGTGTAGCAGTCAGAGCAGTGGCAGCCGTCAGGGCCTGCCTGGCAGGAGGCAGCAGCGCCGGAGACCTCCTCATGGACTGGACATCCCCACAGCAGGAAGGAGGGCTTGGCAGCTGGTTCCTGCTCGCCCCCTGCCAACCCTCAACTTCCCTCCACTTTCCTGCCACCCATGGCAAATGAGCAGACCGACTGGTGGGGGACCTGAGGTCACCAGGAAGCAGGTCTGCCGTTCAGGCCTCCTTGCCTATGTGCTGCTCCCAGCTGTGCACACACCATAGACTCTCACTAGCACCTATGCGTGGTTGTACACGCACACTCACCTTCACTTACAGTCTTGCTCCCACATGCTACTGCACATGTACAACCATCACCATGCAGTTCACACTCATGCACACATGGATCCACACAACCTCCCTCACTCACACTAGTAGAAAAAAATCCCTTTGGTACCCTGCAGAAGGGCCTAACAAATGCAATCTAGAGAATGTTGACAGTTCAGATCCCCTTACTGTTAAAGCTGGGCAGGACTCCTGGGCCATCTCATTCTCCTCTTCCATCATTTTTAGGTGGTAGAGCAGAGGGCTAGAATTCACACCTGCTTCCCTGAAGCTACACCAAGGAGTTCAAGACAGCTCCTGCTCCCAGAGATGCTTCTCTGCTGTTGCCCATACTGACCCATCCCAGGGAGCTCTTGGGGAGCCCAGTTCCTTCTGGGGCTGCAACACAGGCATGGGCCTGTGCGTGAGCACACATGTATATATATACACACACAACCCTGGTGGCTGCTGCCTGCAGAGAACAAAGGCCTGAATCCCTATTCATCAATCTGGAGCAGGCTCTGGAACCTCAACGTACTACCTCCTGTTGTGGTTTGCATCTAGTCCTCTCCCCAAAGCCTCATAAAGTCATGGGGCAGACTTCTAGACCTGGTGGTTAATTCATGATCCAGTGCTGGGATTATGGTATGGGTGTGAGTGCTTCTGGGATTATGGTATGAGTGCTATACCCCACCTGGGGCTGATAGCCTGAATGCCATTTAAAGGAGACAGACTTGCTTTCTGTAGCCATTGCTGCTGCTACCCCTCCCTTTTGCTCTCTGCTTTTTGCCACCACCATGAAAGGTTGTTCTGTGCCATGCACCACTCTGCCTTGGAGCCAGCTGAGTATGGACTGAAACCTCCAGTAACTGTGAGCTAAGTAAACCTTTCCTTCCTTAGTTTTGAGGGTCAGGTATTTGTCCCAGCAATGAGAAAAGAGTAACAGAAAACACTTCCCAAAGGGTTGTGATTTAATTTTGCTTTTATCTAAATATGTCCTTGTGCTCACAGGAAATCAATAAACACCTCTCCCAGGAGATCAAGAGGCACAGGGCCCTACCGAGGTTCTCAGCCTCCACCACCTGGCAGCATGGGCCCAGGGATGGACAGGATGAGGTGGCCTCAGGCCTCACACAGGCACACAGCTCACCTCTACTTCCACTTTCCCAATGGGGCTATACTAGTCACCACCACCACGAGGGACAGCTAGGCAAGGGTTTATTACTCTCACCAGAGACCTGCGAACTGTGCACAGGGCCTCCTTGCCACTGCTGCTCCTGTTGATGAGATTTTAGAGCAATAGATCTTTCTCCACTTTCTTTATCTCTCTATCTTGACATTCAAGGGTGTCAGGGAAGCTAGAAGAAAGAGACCATTTAGTAAGGGCTCTGGAGGGGCCATGCCAAATGCTGCAACTGGGACACAGACTTCACGAATGTTGTTGTAAAATAACAGAAGATCCTGCAAAGTGTTATGTAATGGACCATTATAAGGTCCATAGGCTGTGGGGGCCATCCCGCAAGTCCCTCCTACAGCCTCAGTCCACTCACAAGTCTCTTCCCTCCCTAAAAGGAACAATAAATCATACCTCTTATAATCCTTATTTTCTTGATTTTCCTTACGATTTTTGTCACCCACATGCACCTCTCTTGGTATCATTATTGAGTCGCATCAATTTCTATATTTGATACATATTTTTGGATCTCTTTTAATCTCCAGCTTTCCCCTCTACTTTTGCTGGCAACTTAATGATAGAAGAACCTAGCTCTTTGACTGAGAGGCTTTCTACAGTCCTGAGGTTGCTGATAGCCTATTTTTTATGCCATCTGCCATAAGTATCTGTCTTGCTTTCCCTTCTGTATTAGTCACTGTCCTATCACTCAGATATAATCCCCAACATCTTAAAGGGAAAGAGATTCATTTTGGTTCATGGTCACAGCTGATGATTGCTTGGGCCCAAAGCAAAATGTCATGGCAGAGGAGCAGGCAGATGAAAATTTTCTTAAATCATGGTGGCCAGGAAACAGAAAATGAAGGAAAAGGGGGGAAATACCCTTCCAGGGCACACCTCCTATAACATGCCTACAAACAGGCCCTACCTCCAAATGGCAAGTCAGCTATAATGCCTACATAGTCCAACAACCTTCCAAACACATGAGGGTTGGGGACCATTTCAGGTCCAAATTGTAACATTCTGCCCTTGGCCCCCATAAGACTTCTGTCCATCTCTACACAGTTCCCAGTTTAAATAGTCCCAGCATCGCTGAAAAGCCCAAGTTCAAAGTCTCCTCTGAGACTCAGGGCAAACTCTTAGCTGTGAATTTCTGTAAAAATTAGAAAAAAAGTTAAACACTGCCAGTGTGCAACAGCACAGGATAAACATTCCCATTTCAAAAGAGAGAACTATGGGGTAGCAAGGAACAGTGGTAAGACAAGACTGAAACCCAGCAAGGCGAACATTAAATGCTGCAGCATTATTTCCAGTACTTGAACCAAGCTGTGACCATAAGTGAACTCCAGGGGGCTTCGGTGGCCCCACCCCTACAAACTGCGGGTTGTAGACCGCATGACTTCTCTCTTGGCATGGCTTTCCTCACTGTCTGTAACTTGCCTCATCATATGTTCTGTGTCCTCGACTTCTCCACTTGCAGCTTCACACACTGCCCCCTAAGAGGCACAATAGCTGGCCTCCCAAGCCTTCTCCTGAAATGTGGGTAGATGTCAAAACTCCACATCTCCCAAGCACCATGTGGATGATGCCAAAGTCTCCCACAACTTCATGCACTAGCTTGGCCCTCTTGCATCATGGTTGCAGAGGTCTCTCAGTGCCTAGATGAATCCTAGGGCCACCTCTCCAGGTGACCCTTTTCAAGTAGGCGATACCAGGGCTACCTTCTCAAATAAAGCTTTATAATTTCATACCACTGAGCCAGTAAAGAATGGAGTCTTGTTGATTCTTGAGTTACCCTCAAGGCATTTTTTTATTGTCTTGAACCAAAGCATTTGGCTTCTTTTTAATGCTAATCTTTACTTTGGTCCAGATTTACAAACCCCATCTTTATAGTGACTTCCTTTGTTTTCAGATTATTCAACTCTGCTTTTTGAGCCTGATTCTTATGGTAAATATGGGTAGAAGCAGCCAGCATTATCCATGTCATAGCTTCAGTATTGAACTGTTTTGAAATTTTCTTCACCAAATTAATCTCCTACCCTTTATCTCAGTCTACTGCAGTCTCAGAACATAAGAAAAATGAAGACAAATTCTGTTCCAGTGCCTAACACACAAATCCAACTGCTAATAGAGTCCTTATCCCCAACTTAATCCTCCTAAGCCAGTCTTTACCTTCTGCATTTGTATATGCACTCTAATTTCCTGAGCTATGATTAGAATCTTCCATCAAACTTTGTCTCCAGTATTCTAGGCTTTCTCCAACCAGCATGTCCAAAGCTTTCTAAGCTCCTTCAGTGAAACACTTTCAAAGGCTTCTAAGCCACCTGGTCAAGTATATTCATGTCAAGGAAACCACTGTTGACACCAAAACCTGTCTTAGTCACTCTTGCTACTAGGCACAACGCCTGACACTCACATCTCAAAGCAGGAGAGCCTTCTTTTATTAGCTCACAGTTTTAGTTCATGGTCGACTGATTCCAAAACAGAAATAGTGTGGCAGAGGTGCATAGCTGAGGAAACACTGCTGATGTCACAGTGGCTGGGAGGTGAAAAGAAGAGGCAGGGAGGGGCATACACTCTTCTAGCTCATGCCTCCTGTGACTTGCCCCAGGAGAGTCCCTGCCTCCTAACAGTGAGTCAGCTATAGTTCCCTAGGGCCCAACCACCTTTCAAAGAATGAGGCTCTGGGGCCATTTTAGGTCCAAACCATAACACATTCCAAGCAGAAGCTAAATATATTGGTAGATTAAACCCCTTTGGCAAGACAATTGGGTGGGCTGTACTCTTCCATCAGAAATACATCATGTCTGGCCACATGTGCTTTTGGGATTGTCAGCAACTGTGGACTCTCAAGGTTAAGATCTATTCATTTGCTGGATATTGAAAAATGGCAAGGAATACCAAATTCTTTTCTTTTTATTTGCTAGTTGGTGTTATGGTTTGTGTCTAGTTGTCCCCCCAAAGCCTCATGTAGTCATAGGGTGGGGACTTCTAGAGTTTGTGATTAACTCATGATCCACTGGGATTATGTATGATCCAAGGCTGGGATTATGGGTCTTAGTACTGCTGGGATTATGGGTGTGAGTACTACATCCCACGCTGGGGCAAAAAGCCTGAATGTAATATAAGAGAGAGACAGGCTTTCAGCAGGCATTGCTCTTTGTGGTATTGTTGTTGTTCTGCCACCATGAACTGACGCTCTCTGCCTTGGAGCCAGCTGAATATGGACTGAAACCTCCAGTAACTGTGAGCTAAATAAACCTTACCTTCCTTCATTTTGGGTGTTGGGTTTTTGTCCCAGCAACAAGAGAAAAGTAACTAAGACAGTTGTAATACTTTTTTAATGACTTATTGTTGATGCTTTAATTTTTATCATTGAAGGACGTGGTTTTAGGTCTGGGAGGAAAGAGAAGATATTGGGTCCGGAGGAGTGGCAATGATGTGACATATTTAATTTTTGAAGTCCCTTAGCAGCTTAGGATGTCACTCCTGAAAGTGCCTCAGAGGTGAGTCCACGCCAGCTACCCATTCAGAGCAAGATGCCCCTCTGCAGTCTCCACCAATGACTATCTAGCCTCTACTTGAACCCTATATTTCACTATGTCAAACACCACTCATTCCATCCTTGGACATATCCAACTGGGAAGGGCCCATTGTCATGCTATAGAGCCACTTCCTTGGGATCTCCCGTGGTGACCCCAAAGAGGAGGTCTCTCACTTATCCAGACACAGCCTCCCCCCAAAGTCTTCCTCACTGCTTCTCGCTCTCATCCTCCTCTTCTGAATGCAATTTCACATAAACTCCATAGCTGTGGAGCTGTGACTGATATTTGCTCAAAATCCCACAGCAGGCTTATCTGTAATTTTCCACAGGCAGACAATCTTTTGGAGGCGACCAGGCCCAAATGTCAAATTCTAATACTTCGGCTCGCATCCCAGTCTTGCCGCAGCCCATGCTGACCACGGCAAATGAAAATGGCTGGGTGGGTCTCCCACATGCAAGTTCCTTCCACGTCTGTACCAAGACCCCACATTTCACACACACCCAGATGTAAGACAGAGAGATGGATGAGGTAGCTAGATACCCTCTTCTCTGTTGCTTGGCTTGGAAGCAATGGACAAAATGAATCAAAAATAAAATCAACACAACACAAAAAATATGGCTCAAATTATAATTGCAAGTGGATTTTGACATGGAATTTTGAAGTCGTCATCTTTCCTTCTCTTTTGGAAATCTCCAAGAAGCCCCCTGACTAATAATACCCCCTTCTACCCAGACTGCAACACAGAATCTCAGCCTTCTTCAAAGTGTCCCTCCCTTCACCCCCACCCCCTTATTCACCAAGCTCAGCCACTAGGCCTCAACGACATGTCTGAAAATGTACTCTGCACTTTCCCACTTGCCTTATGCCAGGTGTCCCAGCACCCCGATTGTTCTGCCTTTCACTTGTCAAGCCCTGTTCACATGTGCATCTCTGGGCTCCACAGCTCCTTTTCTAGGACCCCATCCCCAGCACCTGTCCTGGATTCTGAGCCTCTTCGGAAGCAATTCTGTTTCCCACAGACTCTAGGGGCTGTGATTATTGGATAAATGAGCAGACTTAATACCAAAGACATTTCACTATGCTAGGCCCTGAAGACCAACTGTAAGAGAAATAGATAAAATCCCTTCTTACGCTCAACCAAGTCAGCAGTGAATGAACCAAGTAAATAAATTAGGTAGTGTGTTGATCAGATGCATGGGAAAAGTTAAAACGAGGGAAAGGCTTTTCTTGTGGTGGACTGAAATGCAGGACCTCACTAGATCCGTGGCATTTGAGAAAAACAAAGAGGTTAGGAAGTAGTCCTATACAGGGGGCCTGGGGAAGCGGATGAATGAGAAATAATAAGTGAGTAAACAAAAATCATTGAGCGCAGTGATAAATGAATGAGAAAACCACTGACCGAATGAATAAGAAGGTGGGTGCTACCTCACTGGCTCATTGTAACAGACTGCAGTGCATCACCCTGGTCAGACTGCACTAATTAGAAGTAAGCTAGCAGCTATTTCAATCGCTTCCTGGGACCTACATGGGACTTGAAAATGCTCCTGATGGGGCTCTGACCTGGTGAAGTGGCTCTATATCTAAATGCTCCCTTACAGCCTCATGGGGAGGTACGATCATGGAGGGGGAGGCTTTTGGAAGAAGCCTCGACAACAGGGGTGCGATGCCCCACATATAAATGTGATGGCAGCAGGTGGAGTTTGTTTGGAAGAGGTGAGTGCTGGCGGTATGGCCTGGAAGGGGTTAGTTCCCTTCCCAGCTTCCCTTCGTGCTCTTTACATTCCTGCTCCCAAGCCCTAGATGGCTTCTCCCCTACCATGCCCCTGTGCCATAGTGTCCTGCCATAGGCCAGCGGACCATGGACCTAAGCCTCTACAAACTTGGAGCCCAAATCAACCTCTCCTCCTTTGAGCTGTGTCAGGTATTGTTTCTCAGCAATAAGAAGGCGCTTACCGCAGGCTCCATGGGCTGTGTTCTTTCATGGGTGTCCTCCTGCCAGGGCTCTGAAAGCTCCACTCAGCTTCCCCATAGCCAGCAGCCTGGGCAAGGCCGACTGCGAGAACACCAGGTACCTGAAGGTGGAGTTTGAAGCATGTTGCAGGCCAGGGCTGCCTTGCTCTGGCTGTCTCCAGCCCCATCTGTACCCTCCTTGAAAGGGACAGGTAGGCTAAAACCTGCATGCCTAGAAAAGGAAGGTGCGACAGTGACTATATCTTCAGGCACCAGGAGCCCAAGACGCAGTGTCTGTGGGTGGGGCTCCCATTCCAGTGGAGCAGGAGACCAGGTGAGGATTCTATCGCTGTTCATCCCTACTTAGACTTTCACAGGCCAGAAACAGTACGGAAAACCAAAGTTGCAGAAGGAGCAGCAATGTGAGGGCAGGATCCAAGGCCCAGAGTGAGCCTGATGAGCTAAAAGATGCCAGGTTCAACACCAGCTATACAAGGACAGGCTCAGGAGACAAGAGAGCAAAGAACTCAAAAAGCCAGATCTGTGTAAGCAGGAAAACCCAGGCTCATACCCAAGGTCTGCAGCCATGGGTCAGCTCCTTAACCTCTTGGAACCTAAGTCTTCTCTAAATGGGGACAATCAGAGTATCCCTACTTCTATAAGGGCACTGTGCACACTAGGGGGCCAGGGAGATAGCTCAGTAGAGTAAGTGCTTGCCTGGCAAGCACAAGGGCCCAAGTTCAATCTCCAGTTCCTGAGGAAAAAAAAAATAATAGAGGATAGTCATCCTTAATATATCCTAACATGCTGTTAATATTTTAATAACTAAATATTAATATACTATGATAAAATAATATACTACTCATCTTTTTATGGTGGTATTGGGGACTTAACTCACAGGGCCTTTGCACTGAACCACATCCCCAGCTCTCTTTTATTTTTTTTTCAGACAGTGTCTCACTAAGTCACTAAGTTACCCAGGCTGGGCTCGGACTTGAACCCTGCCTGCCTCACACCCTCTAGAGTGGTATTCTTTACCTCATATTGTTAAGTGTTATAAGCAAGATCTGAAGGAGCAATGTGTTGGAGTTGATCAATAAATAGCTAATGTGAGCTCAGGCTAATTAACAGTCAAGGGTTCCAAGAGAGTGAAGGAGAAGAGCCAGTTGACAAGGTGCCCCCTTGTGGCCTGTTGAGTCGGGGGCCTGCCCCTGGGCAGGACAGGGGTGGCCAGATAGACCCAGGGGAGGCAACCAGGAGGCGAAGGCCATACAAATTCCCAGTGGAAGATGGGTACAGGTCAGCCTGCTGAAAAGGAAGCTGCACCACCCTGTCCCAGTCTTCATGGGCATCCCAGTGTGATGAAGCAGAAGCACTGAGGAGTGTTTCAAGGTGATAAGGCCCAAGGGGAGCAAAAGTTGGGCCAAGGTGGGTTGGAGCATTGTATTTCCTTCACGTTAACAAGAGCTCTCCCTAGACCTGCTTTATAAGGCTGTTCCACACTGTCAGAACTGTGTTGGAAGAGCCTTAGACAAGTGCTGCTATACCATGATAGAGTCTTCCTGGAAGAGCAGTTGGGCTCCATTAGTACCTGGCCCTGTCCTGACCGAATTCATGCTACATCTTCCCTCAACGGAGTCAGTATTACTGACCTTATCTGTCCATCCATCCAGGCATTATCCATTCATTCCTCTCCTGCTGTGGCTGGCACCAGGGACACAGGAAACACAAACTGCCTGTCTAGGTTTTCACAGTGGCTCTCAAACTGTATGTATATGCATTACCGGAAGAGGAACAACCGGATAGCTATCTGCAAAATCAATGAAGTTGAACCCCTACCTCATTCCGTATACAAAAATTAACTCAAAATAGATGTGATACTTAAATGAGGGCCAAAACTGTAAAACTCTTGGGAGAGCCAGGTGTGGTGCAATCCCAGCACTTAGGAGGCTGAGACAAGAGGATTTCTTCCAGTTTGAGGCCAACCTAGGCTACATAGTGAGTTCAAGCCTAGCCTAAACTACATAGCAAGACCTTGTCTCAAAAATATAAAAAAATCTCTTGGGGGAAAAAACATATGCCTCTAAGACCTTAAATTTACTAACAGATCCTCAGGCATGACCCCAAAGCACAGAAAAAGAAAAGCATATATAAAGTGGACTTTATCAAAATTTAAATTTTGTCCAGGGAGATAGCTCAGTGGAATAAGCACTTCCCTGGTAAGTGTAAGGGCCTAAGTTCAATCCCTGGTTCTGCCAAAAATTAATTAATTAAATAATTAATTAAATTTTTGTGTTTCCAAATATTCTATCAAAGAAGTGAAAAAGACAATTTACAGAACAAAAAATTATATCATATACCAAATATTATGTCAATGTCATATAAGAAAATTACATCTAGAATTAATAAAGAACTCTGAAAACTCACTAAATTAAAAGGCAAAACATGGCCAGTGAGATAGCTCAGTGGACTACGCCCCTGCCCAGCCAAGCCCAGGGACTTGGTCCCTGGTACTACATGTCCCACCATTCCTGCCCTCAGATGCACTGAGCCAGCCGCTGAGACCAGGTGTGGTGGTGCATACCTGTAATCCCACTGCTGAGGAGGCTGAAAGCAGGAGGATAACTGCGAATCCGAGTACTCACTGCCATGAGTGCAGTGAGATCCTGGTACCAAATACATTTTTTAAAAAATAAAACAATTATAAAATGACTAAGGATATCAAAAGGTATTTACCCAAATAAGATAATAAAATTGACCCACCCCAAAGCACTTAGTGCTTCCCAACATTGATCTTTAGGGACATACAAATAAAAACCATAATGAGATACTACTTCACTTTCAGCAGAACGGCTCTAATTGAAAAGTCAATAATAAGAAGGATAGCTCAATGGGCTAAAGCACCTGGTTAGGCAAGCTTAGGCAAGCACACAGCGATCACAGTTCGATGCCCAACACCACATGCTGTGCCAGCCCTGTCCCCAAGGTGGGCTGAGCCAGTCACACACACATACATAAAAAATAAAATAAAAAATAAATAAATATTGCCAATAGTAAGAAGGATATGTAAATATCAGAACTGTCATGTGTTGCTGAGGGGAATGTAAAATGGTCAATCAGTTTGGGGGAAACAAATATCTAACATTTCCTCAAAAAGTGAAAAGACGGGCCGGGGAGATGGCTCAGTGGAATAAGGGCTTCCCTGGCAAGCCCAAGGACCTGAGTTCAATCCCTGGTTCCAAAAGAAAAAGAAAAAGAAAGTGAAACGACAATTTACAAAATAAAAATTATACACCAAATTTTATGTCAGTATCATAAATATTATATATGATATGTCTGACAAATACCTCGGAGGATTAAAGCACCTGCTTAGGCAGGCACAGGGACCAGTGTTCCATCCCTGGCAAGCCATGTGGGTCTCACTCCCAGGGACATTCTGAGATGGAGACTGAGACTGGGCGTGGTGGCATGTGCCTGTAATCCCAGCACTTGGGAAGCCAGAAACAAGAGGATCACTAGGAATCCAATCTGTGTAGTGAGACCCTGTACTAAACACATTTTTTTCTTTTAAAGTTAAAAAGTTAAACATAGTGCTGCTATTTGAGCCAGCAATTTTGCTCCTAAGCCCTACCCAAGATGACAGAAAGCATGCCCACACAAAAACACATGTATGGATGGATATCAGAATTGTTCATAATAGCCAATGGTGGAAACAATCCAAATGTCTATTAATAAATGATAAATAAATAAACTGCTGCTTTTCAGCCATAAAAAGGAATAAAGTATTGATACCTGCTACCACATGGGTGAGCCTTGAGCTTTAAAAATATGTGAGAGACGGTAGTCACAAAAGAACACATATTGTAGGATTTCACTTATAGGAAATGTCCATAGCAAGAAAACTATAGAAAGAGAAAATGAATTCATGGCTCTTGGGAGGAGCTACAGGGCTAAGGGTAAGAGTGAAAGAGTGTGGGCCTCTCTGTGAGATGAGGGAGTGCTCTCAGATTGACAGCAAAAAATGGGTGTGCAACTCTGGATGTATCAGAGCCATTAAATTATATAGCTTAAAGAGGTGAATTGAAAGTATGTGAATTATGCAGATAGTATGTAGATAGTCTGTCTCCATTTCATGAAGGGAAGGGAAGAGAACAGAAGAGAGAAAGGAGGGATGGAGGGAGGGTGGGGAACCATTTAAGGTTCCACAGGCCACAGTTCCAGAGTTAAAAATGCCAGGAGAGTAGAGTCCTTAGCTCTTCAGGCTCCCAGGAGCTCTTCAGGCTCCCATGTGTACCCCAGACTGAGAACCACTGCTCTGGGGGAGCTAGTGACTCCCAGTTCCTGCAAATCTGCAAGGAGCCTTCTGGTTCCCATCTTTCACCATTGCCATCACAGGCCTATGGTGTCAACATTGCAGGCCCAAGGTCTTTCTTCCTTCATTCCAAAATCTAAGATCGACAATAGAGAGTTTTTTCTAGAAATTTATCACAGATTTATTTGGCATTGAAAATCCTGATCTGAATCCACATGCAGTCCCTTAGGATCTTCGCTCATTCCATGAGGTGTCCACATTCACGCCTTCCACCACAGAAATCACTTTGCTCACAGGCTGCCGCCCCTACCTGGCCGCCGAGCTCTTTTATAAAATATGGAATTAGGACATCGCTTTCTAAAAACCTGAAAACTTCTGACTTCCACACACATCTGGCCCTAACATGTCCTACAAGGGACTGTGAAATTATATTTGTTTCCATTTTATACATAGTGTTAACCAAATCTGAGGGAGCCAGAACAACCTTCCTCAAATCCAAGTCCATAGCCAGGCCTTGGCCTCTCCTGGCACACAGGAAGACCCTCTCCGTGGTGCTGGTCCTTCTCTCCTGTCCTTCTAGTGCAGGGATCTGTGTGTGCCCTCCTGCAGTGACAGCGAACCTCTTAGACGTGTTCAGCAATAAAAACAGCCCACTGCAGCCCACGCTCCGTGGCTTCACCACCACTGCCTAGTGATGGCTGCCTCTGCTTCAGACCCACCAGGGGCCAACTCCTTGGCAGTGCCTCACCCACCACACAGGCAGGAGCTGGAGCGGGTGTCTGCTGCGTCATTTCTCTGCCAGCCCACCCTCCTGCCTCTCTTCCAGCTGCGAACGGAAAATCCGAGAAGGTGGTCTGCTCTTTTGGCAGATGTCAACTCCAACAACTGGGATGGTGCAGCTCGTGGGGAAAAGCCAGCTGCAGGGCCTGGCAGAGGGGCAATGCTGGGTTAGAACACGCCGGGTAGAATTAAGCGAAGGGGAAGAATGTTAATTCTGTAACACCAAAACTTGTCCAAGATATGGACAAAAAAAGATGGCAACCTGAGGCCCCTTCCTCCCGTTGTTCTGTGCCTGGCAGAGCTTGTTACTGTAATTCATAGCAATAATCACAGCAACTGTTGAATGAGTCCCAGCTCTGGGTCAGGGGCTGGACTTAGCACTTCCCGGACCACAACATCTCCACAAGGTGTGAAGTGCCGTTGTCCTACTTTTCAGAAACTCAGACTCTAAGAGATGGTGTGAACCAGACCCAGCCGAGCAGGGCTGGACCGACTCCGAAGAGCAGCTCTTTTTTCCCTAACACAAAATAGAGGAGCCTGTTAGCCAAAAATCCTATAAAAAGAAGCATTTTCTCAAGTTGAGGGTAATCAGTAGAATAATTTTAATTCAATTTGATTTTTTTCTCTGTCTCTCTTTGGATTGAAAATGTCCCCACATCATGCAGCCTCTGACAACTTTCTTCTCAAGAAGATCTGATGATGAGTCCTAGGCCACTTCCCAGGCTAAGAGCTCGAAGCCCACAAAGAACAAACAGCTAGGGCTGGCCAAATAGCTCAGCAGATTAAAGCACCTGCAAGCAGGCACAGGGGCCAGGGATTTGATCCCAGGGCCTGCTGTGCTAGCTCCACTCCTGAGGCACTCGGAGAAGGCGATTAAGACTGGATATGGTGGCACATGCCTGTAATCCCAGCTCTTGGGAGGCTGTAAACAAGTGGATCACTATGAGTCTGATCTAGTAGTAAGACCCTGAACACCCTGTAGACCCTTCCCTAAAATCAAAAAAAAAAAAAGAAAAAAGAAAGAACAAGCAGCTGCCCCGGGCTACCAACCCAGGTCTCCCTCCGCCCCTGGGTGGCTCTCACACTGCTCTTGATTTCCTGAAGTCCCATAGTTGGCGGTCGCTAGACTGGGAAAACTGTCATACTTTCTCCTTAGCAGACAGAGAGCCTAAAAGGAGGGCTCTGCCGCACAGGGTCAGCCAGTCCCTCAGCTGTCAACTCAAAACCTGCGCACACACCCCTTCTCCGAGGTCCTACTAGGCACTAGGGATAGAGGAAAGAGTCAAACACTCCATGACGCCTGAGGTCACTGTCTCGGCCAGTGGTGGCACCCCTGTGGAACATCTGCAGTGCTAAAAGGCTCCCCATCACTGGCCTGGGCAACCCACCTGCAATTCCAGCCCAAGACAGTGCCAGTTATGATGTAAGCGTGGGTTCAGGCAAAGTGGAGGCCTCGGGGAAGTCTCCACAGAGAAGAAAGCATTGGAGCTGAGAGTTGAAGAAGTGGGCTTCAGCCAGATGGGCAAGCTGGGAGAAGCCACCGCAGGCCCAGGGCACAGCAGCTACCATGGTCCTGTAGGAGAAAAGCCACAGGAAGCTGGAGCAGGCCAGGCGTTGGGGAACAAAGTAGAATCTGGACCCCAGACCCATTAAGGTGTCAGCGCCATCTCCTCACCCTCATGGCTACGGAGGCACCACCAAAAGGACCCTTGGGTGGGTGGGGGCTTGAAGCATTGCTTTTAGGGCACCAACATCTTCTGTAAATGCTCACACCAAGAAAAAGGCCCTATCCTTAGCTCCAAAGTCCATCCTGAAGCCTCTGCTGCAGAGGACAAGGCAGTGACGTCCCTTGGTCATTAATCTCAGCATGTGCTAATGTTTGATAAATTGCCCAACAGTTGCATTAGCTAATAACTCCCCGAACAAAACCAGAGAGTTCATCTGTTTTTATAAGATGCCCAAGAGCATCCTGGGAACAGGCACGGTGGTCGTGAATAAAAGAGAAACATTCATTTATGGTAATTGGTTTCAGCTCCTCACTTGGCTGCTCGTCCTGACCTAAATGTATCCAGTTGTTCCCTCTGCCTGGCTCTGGTTTGGGGGTCACTCCTAATGGTTTAATTCAACAAAAAATGTCTGCCATTTCCTGTAACCTCTGTCTTGTTTCACCCTCCTCCTTGAACCGATTTCTCCCAGGCAGCATCTCTGCAAGTCCCTTCTGGAGCTGTTTCCTTCTCAGGGAACAAAGTCAAGATTGTTGACAGAGAAAAAGGGTCTTAACTCCAGGCCAAGCAAAGGAGGTGGGGGAGGGGACAGCGAAGGTAATAATCGTTTGCTTGTCTTCCACCCGGACTTCACAAAGCAGGGCTTGTCCGAGGCTGGTGGTCAGGGACTCTGACACAGAACATGGCCCTGGTGACCAAGGGCAATTTACAGGGAGGGAATGAACACAAATCCTCATTCATGAAGCCGCCATAGAGGAAGTGAGTGGGAGGAACGTGTGCCCGGCCAGCCAGGCCCTCCCCCCGGGTCCCTCCCACAGGTCTGAGGCTGGGGAGGGCTGGGCAAAGGCTCCCTGGGTACCGTCAGTTTTGGCCAAACCTCAAATCCTAAGCGCAGCCCTGCCCTCCCCTCCATAGCTGTCTCTTCCAGTCCTGTGCACACATGACCTTCTACAGGGCAGCGGCCCAAGAGGGTACAAGAGTGGCTGATCCCTAGGTGCCAGCTGGGCTCTCCTGTCTCTCAGGTGGATTTATGAGCCTCTGCTGGCATTAGGCCTCCCCACTGAGGAGGGGCCCCGGGGCGGGGTGGGGCGGGGGTAGGGAGGGGGTCTGGAATACATTGCGACGGCCAGCCAGCCCCAGGGACAGCTTGTAAACCTTGTTGGGATGCATCTGGTAGAAAGGCGTTGTATAAATATTAGATCATTATCGGCATATTGTGTTTCCTTCTCAGTAGGAGGAGGGGCTGGCAGGCCCCAGATGCCTTTCGTCAAGTAGACAGGGATGGCTTCAAGGAGTCCTGGGAAAGATGCTGCTTGCCCAAAGGCAGGGCGAGGGGACTTGGGGGATGGCAGAGGTGACCTTGAGTCCAGCTGCCAGTGAGAGCTGTGCCTACCAGGCTGAAGGCAGAGCTGGAGCAGTGGCCTGGATGGACAGGAGGGTGCAGATGAGCTGAAGTACAGGAGATGGGCGAGAGCCACTTTGTCTCACTGTGTGACCCTCTCCCCTCTCAGAGGGCCCTTTTCTCCATTACGTGGCCATGAAGGGCTCTGACCTCACTATATTTATGGATATCTGGCCAGTGCCACCTCCTGCGGGGCACCAGAGCCACAGAGGAAGATGCAGCCTAGCTCAGCAGCCTTGGGGCCTTCCCAGGTCAGAAAGTGGGCCCAGGGTTTTCTACTTCGGAGCACTCTCACAGCTCCCATGAACACCCAGCAGCTCCATGTCCCAGGAGAACCTGTGCACACAAAACCTCAGGAAGAGCTGCAAGTGGTAGTCTTCAGAGAGCAGGGCCTGGCCAGCGCACCAGCAACACCAAATCCCTAGCGCAACCTCATCACTGCCATCGGCATTCAGCGTCCCTTGCAGTGGGGCCCTTCTGGCTGGGACTTTCCACAGCCACTTGAAAAGATGGTCTTGACACCCAGGTGGGTCTGGGGTCCAGATTCAGCTCTATGCTCCAGGAACCCAGCCTGCTTAAGGTCCCTGTTGTCTTTCCACCTCCAACCCACAGCATAGCCCAGGTGACTTCCTCCAAAGTCCACTTCACCAAAGTGGACTTCACCAAAGTCCACCTTTCCTTCAGCTCTCAATGCCAACGCTTCCCTCTCCATGAATCTTTCCCTGACTCCTCCTGGTACTCTCAGGCTTGTTCT
>PVKA01038227.1:8913-20501 GCA_004027165.1 Ctenomys sociabilis | reverse complement strand
ACACACATACACACACACACAACCGCCCACATTCTGTGGCAGCCCTTTTTAGGGCAATCAGTTGAGATCAATCAGACAAGAGCAAACTCTAATTCCCAGCCCCGAATCTCAGAATCTCCCCCAGCCTACTCTCCCATCCTAACTCTGCCCATAAGGAACTCACTTCTCCTACTTTTCTTCTGTTTGCATCTCCTTTTCACAAAGGCCTTTCCCCTCACACCCACAAAGTTGCACCCAGCTCCCCAGCACCAAACATAACCTCCTGTTGACTTTGCCTCTCCTTCAAGGTCAACCACTCCTAAAGATGGTACATTCATCTCTCCTGTTCCCCCAGCCACCCTCTGTGACAACTGATGGCTCAAGCCAGTGGGTATCCTCAGCCTGATTCCGCCACCACCCTCCACAGTTTTGCTGCCAGCCCCAGCCCTCTCCCTCCACTGTGGCCTCCTCTCCACGGCCTGCTTCACCAGCCCCTCTCCCTGTGGCCATCTGGGCACACAGTGTGGCAATCCGGGCACACCATGGACCCTCCAGCCTCTTTGCTGTGTGCACTGTCTCCTGGGCTACTCCAACCACTGCCTTCCCATTTTCAGGCTACACAGCCCACCTCATCCACTTAAACCATTTCAAGAACCAAATAACACACATCTGTATGTATAACAGAGCCCCATTAAAGTCCTGCAGGCAACTAGGATACATAAAGAACCCTGAGGGTGATGGAGTTGCTCTACACCTGAATTGTAGTGGTCACATGATGATACACATCTGTCCAACTGACAGAACTGCACACTACATAGGGTGAATTTACATGAAAATTATATCTTAATTTTAAAAAGAATGGGAAAAATACTAATGTATCATGTCTAATACTAATATCACCATCTTCTCCCAAACCAGCTCCTCCTTCTCCTATGCCCTCTATTTTCATTAATGCAACATCATCCAGCTCTTTCCTCCAACTAGAAATCTCACACATGTGTCTGTGCCTCAAGTCAGACCCCCATCTGTATCGCATCAGCTGGCACCCTGGCCTCCCTCACTTCTCACAAGCTGCCTCCTCACCTCACCCTTCCCACATGTGCAATTTCAGAAGGAACAGGACCCCTGAGATCGACAGTCCCCCCTGCTCTCCTTCCTATTGGGTCTTCCCAGTTCCTGACGGTTGTTTCACAGGAATGCTAGAACTATTTCCAGTTGTCAACTCAAGAAAATGCTCTACCTAAATATTGCTGTCTAATTTTGCACACAGCTCTTGTTTCAACTGACAAAGATAATGACTCAGTGTCCACGGCTCTTGATGGAAAATTATCCTGCCAAGTTTTGAGCTTCCCAATAATAGACTTCTCCAAACTTCTCTTTGAGAAGAAGTGATCTATCTCCCTTCCTAATCCTTTTCTGTCAGCAACAAAGAGCACCCTAAAGACCCCTAGTTGACCAAGAGTAACACAGAAAAATTCTGATACATACCCCAAAAGAATGATTAAAAAAACAGAAATTCATAGTAGGGGCTTAGGATATTTTTCCATGTATAATAAGCATAGCTTTCCAATTTTTCTGCATGCCCATCAGTTTGGGACCTACAAGTCAGGCACAAATTCTGGGTTACACTGAAGGCAAAATGTAGACTCGAGAACATCTTTCTGTGCACAAAAAGAAATGGCTCCATGTCTCTGACATTAAAGCATCAATTAACTGTAAAAGAACTCCACAAATTATATACATGTTCACACGGTACTGACACTCCTGGTAGGATATATATATTTCCAATGTACAACTGAAATGCAGCCATTCACCCCCTGCAGACACAGGTCTAGCTCTCCTAGATCACAAGACAGCAATGGATGAGCAAACAGTGAGGACAGGAAAAGCATCGCCTTGGAGGAGTCACCTGTGGATACCTGAGTTGGCTTCTGTGGCATTCAGGATGCTTGTATTTGTTCACTCACTATTAAAAACTGGGTCCACAAAGTTATTTCATTGCATACCCTCGCACACATACACACGCACTTGTGTATCCCTAGGGATGGAAACCACCAGTCAGTCTCCCATTCCTCAGCGCTCCTGGTCCTATCACTGCCCTGCATGCAGCAGTCACAATGAATGTCAATGGGTCTGTAGCTCTAACTCTCTGGTAACAAGTTTCACCTCTGCCATCCAGTCCACAGGAGGGGTCTCCTTTAAAGCCCTTTCTGCATGGCTTCTCCCAGTGTGCATAACACAGTGGCATCTCCTCAAACCTCTCAACTACTCATGAGCAGGTTTCTGAGAAGTCTGGGGCAGCACAGGATAGTCCTTTTTGAAGTCTAAGCTGTGGTTCTAAATCAAGGGCAAATTTGCCCTCCAAGGGACACAGGGAAATGTCTACAGACAACTTTGATGGTCATAACTGGTGGGACAGAGGGGTTCCCTGCTAAGTGAAGGACTCTGCTACACACTCTATAATGCACAGGACAGCACCCCCCAACAAAGAATTATGAACACAGTATGTCAATAGTCTGGAGATTTTGAAACCCTATCTTAGGCATGCACTGGCTCTGAGGGAGGAGCCCAGACTGACTAGTTCACTCTTTTCTTGGCCTATATTCAGGTAAAAATAAAAATAATAATAATAATTACAACAACAACAATTCTGCACTGTATGTACTACTATGCATTGTATATACTACTTGTACTTCAAGGCTGAACAGAACACCCAAAACCGTCACCTGAGTCTTAAAAGGAAGATGCTTATGTGTACCACCAGCCTCCATCCCCTCTTCTTAGGAGAGGGCCCTTCCTCCAGAGCAAAGTCTACCAACAGCCTTCCCACCAAGATCATCCATCCAGCAACAGCATGACAACAGGTGGGCTGGCATCTACATGCGTTCAAATCCTTTGGCATGGTGGTAAGCCTGGCATGTCTCAGACCTAAGGCCCAAACGAATGTGGACAAATTTTCCAATGGGCTGCGAGTCCAAGCCAAGCTGGAAGGCTGCACACAAGCCTTGCCCTTCGGGAAGGGTACACCTTTCAGCACATGGAGGGTGCCAGCACCAGAACCGCCCCGCAGCCCTCCTCACCCCTCCACAGTGAGAGAGTTCCCTGGGTTTGGCAGGCAGGACTGTGTACGCAGTAAGAATACGCTAGCAAAAAGCTCCAGTTTAGGAGATTTGGCCCAAACCACTCACAAGACCGCCAGTGTCTAAAAGAGGAGGAAGAACCTCAGAATGAGAAAGGGGTAAAGTCCAAAAAGGGTCCCCCTTCCCAAGTTCACCCTAAAGTTCCACCTGTGAAGCCCAACAGGCTCGGGCCAGGGAAGCCAAAATTTTGCCACAAACCTGCAGGCTGGGCAGTCGGGCTCCCAACCACACACTGCAGAGTAGTCTAGGAATCAGAGATTCACTGTCACGAGAACACGAGCAGGAACGCTGCCCTGGAGACCAAGCTGCACGGGCAGCGGCTGGAGGGCACCGGAGCTGCAGGGCGCTTCTCTGGGCACGGCACGCGGCCCTCGTGACCTCCCGCAAGTGCCCCGCGCGGGCTGAGAAGGGCACGCGGTGGGTACCGCCTCAGGGCTCGCGTCAAGTGAAACTGGAGACGCAAAGCCGCGCCGTCACCGCAGTCTGCAAGGACCCTGTGGGCGGTGAGGCCAACCACGGCCACGGCCGCAAGGCGCCCGCACACGCGGTGGGCCGGCGGGGGAGACAAGCTTACCTGGCCACAGCAAGCGGGAATCCTCAGTCACCTCCGCGCGGCCTCCGCGCGCTCGCCACAAAGCTGGTGCTGCACACGCGCTTGGCTCTGTTTACCAACTCGCCCGCGACGGGGGAGGCCCGGCGCCTGCTGGACCCGCCCCTCTGCCTCCCCCATTGGCTGCGAAGCCGTCTCCCGCCCAGCGCCGCGCGACGCAGGGAAGCGTGCTCAGCCCGTGCGCCCAGCCTTCAGCCAATCAGGTCCCACAGCGCAGAGCGCGGATCCAATGGAAGGCCGCTCCAGCGAATGAGGACTCCGCGGTTTTCCCTTTTCCCACCTGCCGGCTGCCCCTTTCTCGTGTTGGGGAAGCAGTGTTCATGGCCCGAGCTCGTGCACTTTTACGCGTGACAGCAGTGATGGGCCACGTGTGTCCCTTCTCTCCACTGCAGCTCCCCCGGCCTGCGAGAGGCCTCTCCTGGAAGAAGGCACGATGCTGCGGGGGCCGGGGTAGGGCTGTACCTAGGGCTCTAGGGCCGGGCAGGCCTGCTTGTAGCTTTGAGCAATAAGAACAGGGTTCCTTCCTTTTTCTTTTCCAAAAAAAAAAAAAAACACTAAGCGGGGAAACGTGGCTCCACTGAGGAAGATCGCACTTGCACCTCCAATTCGCTGGGCCTTCCAACTCTATCCTTCCCTATCCCTGTGATAGAGCTGGGGGCCTAGGGTGGGAGGCGGTGGCTGTCAGGGGAAGCAGAACTAGAGTAGAGCAAGCACCCCAAGGCAGTCATTCTGCTCCTGAGCAAATACAGCAGGGTTAGGCCCAACCCTTGCGTGGCTCCCTTTTACCAGGTAAAAAGGACCAAGCCTGCAGGCCTCCTGAGGATGTCCTCTTCCTGCATCCCACTAGGGCTTCCCAACCTCTCCAGCAATTTCTCCTCTGATGACTCCCAACAACTGATCTAGAGTTCTGTCCAGCAGTAATTTTTACAGAAAACAGAGGCCTAAGAACAGTTAAGTGTCTTTTTGGTTTGGTTTGGTTTGGTGTTTGCTTTGGTTTGGTTTGGTTTGGTTTGGTTTGGTTTGGTTTGGTTTTGCAGTACTAGGGCAGTTATACTGAGCAATATCTTGGGCCCTCCTTATTGTTTATTTTGAAACAGGGTCTCACTGCATGGCTTAGTTGGGCAGATCTGGCTCCAATTTGCCATCCTCCCGCCTCAACCTCCTAGAGTGCTGGGATTACAAGCATGCCCTGTCATACTCAGCTTGTGAGTTTTTTCATAAAATAGTCACCCCAAAGGATTGCTGTTTATTCTAGGTTCATTTTTTTCTTCTTGTTTGTTAACATTTAACTTTTTTGAAAGTTTTCTACTTGAAAAATGTTAAGGTGGTGGGAATAGTAACTTACTAACATGAAACCAGAAGTGAACCTACACTGATACTTCCTCACTGGCCACTTAAGAGCTTGGCTTCCCAGAGATCTTAGGTGAATTTGTCCATCTGTACTTGGGAAAGGATGACTCACTGTGTGTGGGCTTTAGGGAGAGCAAAGCCCTTGGACACAGGCTTCCTTCCTCCTAAGGTAGAGGCCCTGCTTCCCAGAAGACTGAGATGGCCCTTTAGGGTGGGTACCTGGGTGGTGGTGGTGCTGCACTCTGAACATTCACACATCCTCCCTGAAGTCCAAATTCTGCCTCCCCCATCTTCACACTATGTAGAAAATAAATTTTAAATGAGAATGCTTGCCTAGCAAGCACAAGGTCCTGAGTTCAATCCCTGGTACCACATACAAAAAAAAAAGTCATTTGTACTGAACTTTTTTTTTTTTTTTTTATCAGAACAGGGGATTGAACTCAGGCCCTTGCGCTTGCCAGGGAAGTGCTTATTCCACTGAGCCATCTCCCTGACCCCCTCTTTTTTTATTATTAATTTTTATTGAGAAACAAACAACAATGAGATAGTTTGAAAACTGATTAATATGACAGTTTCATTAATTAATACATTGCATATTGTTGTCTTTGTAGTGGTTATTCAGAGTACAAGATGCAGACATGATATCCTGTCCAAACACTATTAATACAAATTTTCTTCTCATTGAATTAAGAGAAAGTAGCTGTATATCTATCCTAACTATTTTATATATACAGATACAAAATGGTCCTTCATTTGTATCCCCTGTTTCTATTTAGTTTTGTCAGAGGCGGTATTCCATTGACATTTAAATATTGTAGGTGCATGAATTCAGCAAAATAATCCAATATAGTCCAGTTGGACTGAATTTTCAAGTAATTGCCTCAAACAATCCAGAGCTAGGCCATCCAGACCTGTAGGGGTCTGCAGCTGTCCATTGTCCTGCCTGCAGTGCTCCAGCCCTCCCAGCCTAGGAGCCACCCTTTGCTGAATCTGACTGCTGTGGGATCAGGGTGTGATTTCCAACAGCTCTGGCTTCTGTTTTCCTGAAGTGGGGAGAGGATGTGATGCCGCAGTTCTGCAAATGGGAGGGAACTTCCAGGTTGGTTCCATTCTGCTAGCACTGCTAGGGCCTTTTTTTGTTCCTAATATACCTAAGGGTAAGCATATCCAACCACCACACACTAGTCTGTCTTCAGGGTCCACCAATCTAGTTTACTAGACAAATACCTCCTCATAGTGTGAAGAAGGTATCTTCTGATTAATATAATTTTGAGTCACATCCTTCTTGAAATTTGACTTGGCCTGTGGGATGTTATAAATTCTCTGCTTTGTCTAAGAAACGAGTCATTTCTTCCATTGCTCAGGTTGAGAGTGCCTTGGCCCTGTCCTTGACCTGTCTGTCATCCCTCACATCAAATCCATGAGCAAAGTCTTCCGCTTCATCTTCAGAATACCTCCTGAGTCAGCGCTTCTGCCCCAACCTCAGCCAACTTCATCTGTCACCTGAATCCTTTCAACAGCTCACTAACAGGATTTCCACACATCTTCCTACAGTGATCCTTTGTTGTTTGTTTTAAAACAAAAGACTGGTCATGTCACTTCTAAACTCATACCCTGCTGATGTTATCTTCTCACCTCACTTGAAATAAAATCCCAAATCTATGTACTGCTCCATATACATGCAACATGTCTGTAAACCATTATCTTTTGGTGTCATTTTCAACTCTCTCACATCAATGAGAGAGAGAGAGAGAAACCCTCATAGTGGTCTAACACCCCGACAACAGACCCTGCTCAGACACTGCCCTTACTCTTCACTAGGCCTGTTCCTCAGAGAGCTTCTTGGCACACACACCTGTTTTGTGCTTACCCAAGAAAGTGCTTAATATTGCTGGCCCTTAAAATTATTTGTTTTTAAAGCATGTATCTCTCCCAGTTGGAATGTAAGTTTTATGAAAGCAAAAACTGTTTCTTTGGTTCACCCTACAGCCCCAGCAAGTAGAACAGTCACTGGCAAGCTGCAAGTACTCAATAAATACTTAAGAACATGGGGAATGGAGACAGATGGCCCAGGTTAGAATGCCAGCTCCACTACTTACTGTGTGACCGTGGACTGGTTAAACTTTCTGTGCTCCAGTTTCTTGAATAATACTAGTATCTGTGCCTAGAATAATACTAGGGTAGGGTTGTTGAGCATGAAGTGAATTCAGATAAGCAAGATGCTTAAACTAGTGCCTGTCACACAGCACACATTATAAAATTTTAGTTATCTTTGTTTACTAAATGAATGATAAAGGCCAGGGAGATAACTCAGTAGAATAATCTGACAAGTGCAGGGTCCTGAATTCAATCCCCAGTACTGAAAAAAAAAAGATAAATCCAAAATGGTAGTACATATCATGTGTTCAGCAAAATATTATGGTTTTTTTTTTTTTAGTGTATTTGGTATAGGGTCTCACTACACAGCTCAGACTCAGTGATCCTCCTGTTTTCAGCCTCCCCAGCACTGGGATTACAAGTGTGCACCACCAGGCCTGGTCTTAATGGCTGGCTCAGTGTGCCAGAAGCGGGGCCAGCGGCATGTGGTGCTGGTTATTGGACCCAGGCCCCTACACCTGCCTAAGCAGGTGCTTAGTCTGCTGAGCTGCCTTACGTTGATATCCATGTACTACTAAAAATTTCCCCATGCATCATCTAAAAAATCTTACTGATACTGAAATTCAAGTTTAAAGAGCCAGTATTTTCTGTGATTTCATCTAATTCTATTATACCCCAAATTCTTTGTGTAACATTACTGCCTCAAAGATACACAGTATAGGATTCTCACATTTTTGCACACAAAATAAACTCCCTCAAGAATTTTATCTTTTACTTGACATTTACTGTTTGACTAAATGATAACTAAAAGTATAATGCATAATGCTTAATCAACTTATGTGTGCTATTTTCTCTTTAACATTGAACTCTAAAGTAGAACTATTTAATTTTCTATAGAAGTGGGCCAGTAATAATTTTCAGACATGGAGAAAAATATCTTGAGGCCCAATCATAGGAATATAATCTCAGGAAGAGATGGGAGTTGAAAGGAATGGAAAAAGAACTATGATAAATTATATACATGTACCAACCCCCCAAGAAGAATGTATTCATTATGTAGTGCAAATACATGCCAACAGAAAAATTTAAACATAAAAGAAACAATTAATTCTTGTGTTCTTTTTGAGTTCTAGGTCCTTTGGAGTATTAACGTGAAATTTCCAAGAAATATAAATTACAACTGCATGATGGTTAAAACCAACAGTGCAAGACTGGATGTGATGGTGCATGCCTGTAATCCCAGCCCTTGGGAGGCTGAAAAACAGGAAGGATGACTACAAGTCTGATCTATGTAGTGAGACCCTGTAGACCCTGTATTAAATACATTTTTGAAGAAAACAACAATGCAGAAGACTTTCCAAGTGCAAAGATGGTTGGGAAAAAATCATGGCCTGAATACCTGCTCTACATGGGTCGCTGGGTGCCTACCTCCCACCCTTGTGGCTCTCAGAGGACTCTGTCACTATACAAAAAATTGTTCATTAATGCTTTTATTCACTGACTATAATAAAATAGGGATGAAGACAGATTCCACAGTGGTGGGTGTAGCTCAGTGATGGAGCACTCACATGCCATGTACAAGGCCCTGGATTCCTTCTGTGCTCCAAAAAACAAAAGAAAAGGAAATAGATTGCTTTATTGCATTTCCCAAAACACCTCCACAAACCACTGTTTTGAAAATATTGGATTAATATAAGTGATTACTTTTCCCCTAAAACTTTTTCCCAATTTTAAAAAAGCTCTTGGACACTTTGACTAGTTGATTTCAATCTAGCATTTGGTAACACATTCTTTTGATTATTTAAAAATCTACTTTGAAAAGGTCTACAATGGAAAGTTCCCTCCAACTCCTTCCATTTTCCACTCATTTCAGAGTTTCCGTGCCCCACACCTCCTGTAAATACACATCACTGCAATTGTCTCTTTTCAAAGTGTGTTTGTACACATATAAGCAAGTAGAAATGTAGGCTCATATTTTATACCAGTGGCCATACTATCCATGCTCTTCCTCTTTTCTCATTTAATATGTAAGCTTGATGTTCTTCCTAAGTCAGTGCACAGAGAGCATCCTGGTTCTTTGTCAGTGTTACCTTACATGGATGAACCATAATTTACTTGAACAGTGTCCTGTCATGCACACTGTCTCTGTTCTTTTGCTATTAAAAACAGTGCTGCAGTGAGTAATCCTGTTTTCAAAATGGGATTAATTGGATCTCAGCAGGGTTAGTTTGCTGCATGGAGACAGGTGCCAAAGTTGAATCCAAAGTGCTTTTGATGTGACCAAAGGCCTGAGGTGCACACAACTCACTGGCTCCAGGTCATGTACCACCCCCGACACTCAGTGGTGAAACACAAGGCAAAGTGGTCGTGTCTGGGCTTAGCAGTGCAAATTAACAGGCCACGATCTGAAAGTCACCAGACTTGGGAAAAGTCAACCCAGTCCTGCTAAGAGAATGACTTACAGGAATTCCAAATCCTGTTGGTCCAAGGCAAGCCTAATGACCGAATCCTGTTGGTCCAAGGCAAGCCTAATGACCGTAGTTAGCTGACTGCACAGTTAGAAGTGATTAAGCACATTGCAGAGGAGGCTCCGCTCCCCACAGCTGGAAACATCCCAGCTAGGCCCATAAACAAGATGTGCTGCTTTTCTCTCCACGTACTCATGCTGCTTGGAGCAAGAGTCTGCCTTTAGTCTATTCTTCCCTTTGATATTGATTTCAACATGTGGGTATTAGCCAGATGTGTCCTAATCACTGGACAGACGTGTGCTAATCATTTCTATGTCTAAATTAAAACATAACTTACATACAGTAAAATGCAGAGATTTCACATTTACAGTCCGTAAATTCTTACGAATGAAAACATCTTCATAAAATATAGAAAAATTGGGTTGGGGTGTGGCCCCAAGGCAAAGAGCTTGCCTAGGACGTGTAACACTCTTGGTTCAATCTCAGGGACTACAAAGGAAAACAATTTTATTCTTCCAAAGAGCTCCTTTATGTCCCTCTTTCTAACTCCTCCTGCCACCCAACATCTTTCCCCAACTGCTCTGATTCTAAGTTAATTTCATGTAGGGAAAATACCTGGTTATACAACAAGCCTTAGGAAACAGCAAGTGAGTTGAAAAGAATGGATGACTCATTCCCACGTCCCTAAGTTCTCCAGTGTGGGCGAAGCCATCTCAGTAGCTGAATACATACTTCACTTGGTTCTCCTTTGTGTTGTTTGTCAATGAGTCCTTTTGGGGGAAAAAAGTTTCCTTTGTTTTAAATTAAAATAAATTTTGAAGTAATTTCGAGATTCAGGCCCCAAGTTTGCACCCTGAAGAAACAACCGAATCTGCAGAGACTGAAACCACAAAGTGAGCCTAACCCTGCATGGTCCCTGCCTTGCCTGTGTCTTTGTGAGATGCACAGAGCCAGGTAATGCAGGTGAGGTGAAGTATGAGAGTAGAAAAGAAAGGTTCTCTGTCCAAAACAAAGAGCTCACCCTGGCAGAGCAATCTGTGGGCAGGGAATGCAATCGACGCAGTGTCTGGGTACAAGGAAATGCATTTCAATTTGTAGGTGAGGACTGACCAAAGACATGGGAGATTAAATGTCAATGTGAATTTAAATTAGCACAGAGGGGCCAAGCTTCTCAGGTGAGTAGTTGATCCTGAGCTCAGAGGCACGAAACCCCGGGCTGTGGGTAGAACAGCCAGTGCCTCTGGGCTTTCTTTTCACCTTTGGGTTTTATTTTCTGTCTTTGTGCCAATGATGGCAGTGTAGATAGCATCCTTGACTGAGGTAAGGCATTTTAGATAGGTGCTCCCAAGCAAAGATGCCCAGGAGTTGGGGGGGGGATTGTTAGCAAAGTATGCAACAAGGGGAAGGAGAAAGGGTAGATTGCTGTGGACTATTGGAAGGAGATTTCCCCAGCCCCTTGATGGTGTGGATGGATGGTGGAGGTGAGTATTTATCTGAAGAGCAGAGCCTGAAATCATGGCCCTGGACCACTGGTGAGGAACACTCAAAATGATGGGAGTAGAAATGTCCCACCCGAGGAGCCCAGCGACTCTAGTCCATCAGGAACAGTAGCCTCTGCTTGTAAGTGTAAGTGAACCAGAGCCCACTCCCTTTGTTGGACTGTGTATAATTTGCATATAGAAACAACAAGTGAGGAGCCCTCCTGAAAGGGTTACTGAGCTTCATGCTAATCGGGTTGATGAGGGCTTGAGCCAGTTTCCTTTATGGGAAAAGTAAGACTCTATCACCTTGTACCCTGATTTGGTTCATCTGAGCTGCTTTTTTTTTTTTTTTTTTTTTTTTTTTTTTTTTTTTTTTTTTTTTTTTTTTTTTTTTTTTTTTTTTTTTTTTTTTTTTTTTTTTTTTTTTTTTTTTTTTTTTTTTTTTTTTTTTTTTTTTTTTTTT
>PVKA01038226.1:0-20407 GCA_004027165.1 Ctenomys sociabilis | reverse complement strand
CATTTCCTTTTGTATTTCTGCTTTTCGCTTGTTATACTAGGGAGACTATGCGATATTTACACATGTGTGTCTGGTTTATTTCACTTATGAGTATATGTTCAAGTGGCATCCACTTCAGTATAAATGCTTCAAACTTATCATTCTTAATAGCTGAGTAATACTCCATTATATAGAAATACCACATCTTTTTCAACCATTCCTCATGTGATGGACATCTTGGTTGTTTCCAAGATTTTGCTATAACACACTACACTGCTATAAACATAGGTACACACATATCACTATGATACAATGTTCTCAGCTCCTCAGGGAAAATTCCCAATAGGGGGATAGCCATCTTGAATGGGATTTCTAGTCCTACTCCCTTGAGTAGTCTCCACACTGACCTCCACAATGGTTGTACCAGTCTACATTCCCACCAGCAGTGGAGAAGTGTTCCCTTTTCCCCCCAACCTCTCCAACATCTGTTGTTGGTTGATTTCCTTATCATAATCATTCTCCCTGGAGTACGATGGTATCTCAGTGTTGTTTTTATTTGCATTTCATGGATGACTAGCAATGTGGAGCATTTTTTCATATATTTATTTGCTTCTTTAATTTTGTCCTCTGAGAAGTGTGTATTCATCTCAGATGCCCATTTCTGAATTGGGTCTTTAAATTTGAGGGCCCTATTATATCTTAGTTCTTTTTATATTCTAGAAACCAGATCTTTGTCTGGTTGCCTATTACTTAGGATTTTTTCAAAATTTGTGGGTTGTCTCTTCACTCTGTTGACAATTTCTTTTGACATGTAGAAGTACCTTAAGAAGAGTTGATCCCAGTTGTTGATTCTTTCAAATGCTTCCCATGCGAATATATGTTTGTTCATGAACTGTTTACCTACCCCTATGTCTTCAAGAGATCCTCCTACTTTCTCTTCCAGGACATTGAGTGTTTCTGTTTTAATGTTTAGATCTTTAATCCATTTTGACTTTAACTTAGTGCATGGTGATAGAGCTGGGTCAAGTTTTAGTTTTCGGCATGTAGAAAGCCATGATTTTCAGCACCATTTGTTAAAGAGGCTATCTTTCTTCCAGTGAGCTTGTGTAGCCCCTTTGTCAAAGATAAGATGGCTGAGTATTTTTCTAGATGCCTCCGCATCTTCTAATGTATTCCACTGATCCTCTGGTCTGTTTCGTTGCCAATACCATGTTGATTAATCAGAGTGGCTTTGTAGGATAATTTTAAGTCAGGAATTGTGGTGCCTCCTGCCTTGTTTTTATTGGCCAAGATTGCCTTTGCATTGTGGTCAGATAGTATGCATGGGATAATTTCTATTTTCTTGCATATACTTAGGCATGACCTCGGGACTAGTATGTGGTCTATTTTGGAAAATGACCCATGTGCAACTGAAAAAAAAGTGTATTCAGCTGTGTTTGGGTGGAACACTCTGTATATGTCCACCAGCTCCATTTGTTCCAAGATCTGGATCAGTTCTGCTACTTCCTTGCTAACTTTTTGTCTGGTTGACCTATCTTTTTGAGATAAGGGTGTGCTAAGGTCTCCTGTTAAGATTGTGTTCTTAGACATTAAGTTTTTCATGTCCCTTAAAATTTGTCTTACATAGTTGGGTGCTCCTGTGTTTGGTGCATAGATATTCATGAGTGTTACTTCTTGCTCTTGAATTTTTCCCCTGACCAATATATAGTGGCCTTCTTTGTGTCGTTTAATCATTCTTGGTTTGAATTTGAGACTGTCTGAGAACAGCATTGCTACTTCTGCTTTTTTCTGAGGTGCTTGGGCATGTAGTATTATTTTCCATCCTTTGCCTTTGAGCCTATGAATGTCCTTTTGAGTTAAGTGTATTCCTTGTATACAGCATATTGTTCGATTTTGTTTCCTAGTCCACTGTATCAGTCTATTTCTCTTAATTGGAGAATTGAGTCCGTTTACATTTATGGTTATAATTGAAATGTGCTGACTTATGTTTGTCATGATATTTACCTGGCATTGTTTATTCCTTTGAAACCTGTGTTTAATTGTCTGTCCTGTTTAGTGGGTTCCTTCCATTCTCTTTCATGGAGTTCTGGTCATTGTGGTCTCTTTCTAGAATATCTTTTAGCAGCCTGTGAAGGATGGCTTTGTCATTATGAAATTTTTTAGTTGTTCTTTGTCATGGAAGTATTTCACTTCTCCATCAAACTTGAAAGAGAGTTTTGCAGGGTACAATAGTCTGGGCTGGAATTTGTTTTCATGTAGGACTTGAAGAACTCTGCTCCATGCTCTCCTTGCCTTCATTGTTTGTGTAGAGAAGTCGGCTGTAATTCTGATGGGTTTTCCTTTGAATGTGAGCTCCTTCTTCTCTCTAGCAGCTTTCAGTATATTACTTTTTTGGTGGATTTCTGGGATCTTATTATATGCCTTGGTATGTTTCTACTTGGGTTGAGTTATTTGGTGTTCTGTATGCTTTGGTGACCTGAATGTTGGATTGTCTCCTCATATTTGGGAAGTTTTCTGCGATTATTTCTCCCCAAGTTCTTTTTATGTCATTTGTATTGACTCCTTCATTCTCATTGATACCAATTATTCTCACATTGTTCATCCTGGCATCATCTTGCAGGTGATTGATTATTTTTTCCTGCGTTCTTGTTGTTTTTAAGAGATTCTTTGTCACCTTTTCACTAGCTACTCCGGCATCTTCAAGATCTGAAATTCTGTCTTCCCTTTCACTCAGATGGTTTTGTAGACTCGTGGTTGCTATTTTTTAGTTCTTCTATATCTCTTTGACTGTGTTTCATGTGTTCTATTTCTTTTCTGTATTGCTCATTTAAGGAATCCATCACATTTCTGATCTCCTCAATTTTTTTTATCCATGTCTTCTTTAGCCGTAGTTATTAATTCTTTTTCTGCCGTGTTTCTTCCAAGTTGGAATTCCTCTGTGCATTTCTGGACTTGTTTCTGTATTTCAGATGCTATGGCTTTAAAAAGTTCTTTTTTGATTTCAGAACTTATTTCTGCTTTGAGTTCCTCATGATCTTTCTGCTGTTGTTTCTTTGCTTCAGATGCTGTTAATTCATATATATCAGCTGCAATAGTGCTCTCTGCACTTGTTCTGGGTGAGCATAGTTTTTCCACCCAATGTTTCTGGAATTCATGCTTTATTTCAGATACTATGTATTCAGATATTTCTTTTTTATTTTGGGGAATTACTTGTCATTTTATTTCCCCTATAGCTTTCTGCTGTTGTTCCTTTGGTGCTGTATCTGTTAATTCATTCATTGCAGCTGAGCTAGTGTCCTCTTCCCTTCCTGATGGACTCGAGGTCTGGGATTGCATTTTTCCCCTTCTCTTTGTCATTTTATATAGCACTGACCTTTGACGTTTGGTGTAGAGCTTTGGTGCAGCTATAACCTTAGCTTATTATGAGATTTCGGTGCCAGTCTATTAAGTTTGAGATTTTCCAGTTATGCCTATCCTGTATCTAGCTGTTTTGTTCAGTTCCTTTTTTTATGCAACTCCTTTGGTTTCCCTCTGTTGCTTCCCAGGGTCAGTCCTCCTGTGTCAGGCTGGTGTTCCCCACGTGGGCAGGCCTGGGCTTTGGTTTGTTTCTGGGCTCATGAAAGGATAGTGGATGATCTTATTCACTGAGTAAGCTGTACTGGGTCGGCCAGCCTGTGCTGCATCCCGGTGTACAGGCTGTAACCCAAGAAGACTTGGAAAGGTCCCTCTGGTGCAGTGGGCCTGGAGCCCTCACTAACAGGCCAGGCTGTGCTGGGTTTCGGTCCGTAGCGTGGGACCATGGATTGCTGAGAAATGTCCCTCCGGTGTGGCAGGCTTGGAGTTCTCACTCCAGGCCGACCTGCACTGGGTCTGGGGCTGTGGGGTGGGACCTGTAATCACCTGGAAATGTTTCTCTGGCACAGAGTGCCTGTAGCTCTCACCAGGCCATGGGGTGTGGGGGGGCAGGGAATCCCTGGGAAATGTCTCTCTGGCAGAGTGGGCCTGAAGTTCTACACTCACTGAACTTTGATGCCCAGGGAATTTGGGAAATTGCCACCCGTTCAGCGGGTTTTAGGGCAGGGGATCCGGGGATCCGGAGTGGGTCCTGAGGTTTCAGGCCAGTCACTGCCTTTGATGGCTTGGGGGCAGGGATCTGGGTGGTATGCATGGGAAGAAGCCAGTGGCTCTCCCTCAGACTCACCACACTCTCACTGATCTGGGAAGCCTGGTGAGTCGTGTAAATTCCCACTCGCTGGGAGAGCTTGGGGTGGGATCCAGGAGGCTGCTGGAGTCAGTCGCTGTCTCAGGCCGGTTTCTGGCTGGGCAGCATGGGCAGGATTGAGTAGGCTGTTGGCGTGGGTCTCGCTGTCTCGGGACGGTCTCTGGGACTGGGCAGGCATGGGTGGAATCGAGGAGGATGGCAGAGTCTGCGCTGTCTTGGGCCGGTCTCTGAACATTTTGTCTTTAACCTCTCTAGGCCAGTGAAGACTCAGGACATAGGAGAACTTGTACGGTAGTATCAGTTGTGTCCCAAATTCATTGATTAAGGAGATTATAGGGCCTCAGAGTAAAGTATCAATGATATAAACTGTGCCTAAGGAGGGTCACATAGAGAGAAAACATTTTCTCAGGCTTTCACAAAAAGCAAATTGGTCAAGCAACGGTGCTGACTCATCCACATGGCTGACACTGACAAAGGATCTACAAACTATGGTATAGGATGTCAGAGTAAATCATGAGGGGGTTCGACTGACCTTGTCACATATAAAAGTTACATTACTTGTTCTATATGTTTTGCTTTATCTTGGTCTTAACCATCCAGCAGAAAAGTATAAAAATGAGAACTGCATAGTGAGACCCTGTCTCAAAAAGACAAAAAAAAAAAAAAAAAAAAAAGTAAAGCCATGTTAGTATGCTGAGCTGCAAAAGGCTCAAGTCAACAAATTCTGTGGATAACCCGCCACTATTGTGACCTGCTGGACTGTTTTGGGGTGTTTTGCTGAGCACCTATAGTATTTAAATGCCAATAGAACACCCATTTCTGACAGGACTAAACAAAAAAAGGGGATACAAAGGAAAAACCATTTCGTATTTGTATATACCAAAAAGTTAGGATAGACATACAGGTACTTTTGTTTAATTCTATGAGAAGAAATAGTGATCAGATAGAATATCCTGTCTGCTTCTTGCACTATGGATAACCACTAAGAAGATAGCAATGTAAAATGTATTAACTATTGAAAATGTCCTATTAACCAGCTTTGAATAAATAAATAAATAAATAAATAAATAAATAAATAAATAAATAAATAAAAAGATTCAGGTACAACTATAGCACACTCAGCCATGTTATCTTTGATAATGTGGCCCAACGTTTTCACTGGAAGAATGACTCTTCAATAAATGTTGCAACTAGACCCAGATCTAGCACTGTGCACTAAACTACAGTGAAAATGGATCAAAAATTTAAACTTTAAAACAGTAACAATAAATATTATAAAAGAAATGTAGGTAGGAATCTTAAAGACATAGGGGTAGGTAGAGAGTTCATATGGACAAAAATCAAACTGCATGGAAAATACTTCAAAGAGTCAACAACTTGGATATCATCTTTTTGAAAAGTTTCTGCACTTCAAAGAAAATCTCCAGCAGAGTGAACAGAAAACCCACAAAATGAGAAAAAAATTGTAGTTTATTGTCGCCCCTTCTATCTAGAATATACAAAGAAATTTTTTAAAAATCAGGCCCTTGGGGCTGGGGAGATTTCTCAGTAGAATAAGTGCTTGCCTGGTAAGTGCAAGGGCCTGAGTTCAATACCTGATTCCACCCCTCTAAAAAAAAATCAGTCCCCCCCCCCAATTCAAAGACCTGATCCACACATGGGCATCTGAGATGCATATATATTTTTCAAATGAAAAAAAAATTGTAAATGAGTATATGAAAAAGTGTTCCATATCATTTGTCATTTGAAAAATGCAAAATTTAAAAAGACCGCTGAGATTTCACCTCACCCCAGAAAGAATGACTAATTAACAAGTCAACCAGTAATAAATACAGGAGAGGCTTTCGAGAAATAGGAAGTCTTCTCTGTGGTTGGTAGGAGTGTAGACTGGTACAAATACTATGGAAATCAGTGTGGGAATTTATCAAACAAGTAGGATTGGAGATCCATTGAAACCAGTTATTCTCCTTCTCGGTATTTTTCCAGAAGAACTGAAAACGTCATACCACAGTGATATATGTGCACACATGTTTATAATAGTGTAATTTGTCAGAGATAAATCCTAGAAGCTACCCAGATGTCCATCAGCTGAGGAATGATTAAAGAATATGTGGTATTTTTACACAATGGAGTATTATTCAGCTATGAAACAGCATAAATTTTAGGCTTTTTGGTAAATACAGCTAGAGACCATATTCTTAAGTGAAATAAATCAGATACATATGCACAAACATCATATTGTCTCCTTAGTGTAAAAACATGATGGAAAAAATGGAATCAACATTACAGTACACACTGGGAAAAGGGAATTAATTTATTCAGAAGGAGTTAACTGAGTTGTGGAGGTGGACTAGAGCGAGTGGAAGAAAGATAGATCTATCTATGTAAGCAGCATGGTTTGGACAATTGTACTGTGGATTTCTGCTGGTCTATGAATAGGTGCAGTTAATGCTTATTTATTTATTTATTGTATTTTAGGGAAGGGTCTACAGGGTGTTCAGGGCCTCACTACTAGATTGGACTCATAGTGATCTGCCTGTTTACAGCCTCCCAAGAGCAGGGATTACAGGTGTACGCCACCATGGCCAGTCTCAATTGCCATCGCACTGCGCCCCTGGGGGCTGGACTGGCACTGCAGGCCCAGGAATCAAATCCCCAGCCCCTGAGCCTGTTTGCAGGTGCTTTTTTTTTTTTTTTTTTCTTTTTTTGTGGAACCGGGAATTGAACTCAGGCAGTTGCACTTGCCAAGGAAGTGCTTATTCTACTAAGCCATCCCCCCAGCCCATGCAGGCGCTTTTAATCCACTGAACTATCTGACTTGCCCATTTTGTTTTGTCTCCTTTTTCTCAATTCTCCTTTTTTTCTTCTTTATTTCTTATACATTTCTTTCATTTCTTTCTACTTCCAACTTTGTATGCATATACCTGGCAATATGAATAACTGGTTGGAAGACACCATGCATTACAACAAATACTGTGATATTCATATTATTTTGGTTAAGTGAAATTTTATGTCACCTGTAAATTTCTGTTTCAATACTATTTTGTACTCTTTAAAAATAAACAAAGTTTTTAAAAAAGTAAAACACAAATCTTTGGGGGATTGTTTCCCTTCATGTTAAAACCATTCATGTACCTCTACTGGCAGCGGTGTTTTGAAGAGAAAGATGGATTGTTACAGCCCCCTAGTATCAACTTTAACGTAAAATTTCTAAAATATTCTCATTAATCATAAAGCTTTTGGTGTATTTACTCTGTTTAAAGGATTGAGTATATTAAATATATAACTCTCTGTGGTGCAATGAAATGTAAGTTTAATCAATAGGTTCTTTTTTTCCTCTAAGTTTAGCTATTAATCAAAATGTACCTGGCACTTACACCTTTATCCATTATCACTTTTGTGTTTGAAACAACACATCTGAATCTGTAATTGCTATTTCTACATGGGTACATCTGGAATAAGACAGATATCATTTGAAAGGGAGATGCCAACAGACTGGATAGCTTTCTCATTTTGGTTCCACACTGCCCAAGAAGTCCCTTTGAGTTGACAGGAAGAAGGAACACTCAAAGAGAGAGTAAAGCTAGACATTATGCCCCTCTTCTTTGCTTTAGCCTCCCAAGGGGTTGAATGGGTAGGGGACATTCTAAGAATCCTCTTAAGGTTTCCAGGAGCTAAAAGAACAGCATGCCCTTCAATTTCACTTTGGAGCATGGGAGTGACACTTCCACAACTGCGTCTCCACTCTTTTCTGCAATGAGAAGGGAGGTGGTGCCAGATCCACGTGCTCAATGACTATTATAGAAGGACAGGTACTCAGAAGTGAAAAAAAAAAAAAAAAACAGAGTAGTTAATGTGGCTTAGGTTTGTTGGGGGAAAATTCTCTTTTCCTGTCTTAGTTATTTTAATATGAGGGATATGATGAAAGGACTCATGTAATAGAAGTCCCAATAAAGGGCCACTCATCCAGTAGACAATATAGAAGAATAGCTATGGCCTCTGATAGAACAAGATCTAGGCATTCATTTTAAAAATAAACCTAAATTCTAATAATCAGTTAGACCACAGAGAAGAAATATGTGTGAGTTACTCCACCTAATTCCTTACTTATATTTTCCCCCAGATGTTCTTTGGTCTAAAACTATAGAAAAACCACTCCAAAGGGATAACTCCCATAAACTTTGTTGCCCAGAAAACATTCATTCTGGGCCTTTATATCCAGTGTCCATTCTAAGAGAAAAATAACAAACTAAAACTGTAGTAAGGTAATACAAGTCTCTTTCACTTTTTATCCCATGCAGTTTAACATCATGGGATCTCAGAAAAACAATGAGAAAATTATCATTGAACTAACTTTAGGCTCTAACATATGAACTGGAATAATAACTTTAATGACCACCAAAGCCCTTGGGAGATGTTATGCAGACTGAATTACTAATCCATTCGTGCTGAACTTATGCTCTCTAAATACTACAGTTATGATGGATATGGAAAACCCAAATAATAGAGTTGCATAATATAAAATCACATTTTAGATTTTATATTAAGCAACTATTTATACTTACATCTGGCCCTTTTGTCCTTTGCATGAAAAATGGTATTTTGTGCTAGTTCTATGCCTGGTTAAGTTATACACTAAAGTGTGACCTTTCACCTTAAATAAATAATTATGCAACTACATAATAGTAATCTCTTTACCATTTGCAAAGGACACTAAATTAAAAGACACCTGATCCTCAATTCTGGCATGAGGCTCCAGGTCCTGCCTTTCTTTTCCTAGCTCCATAAGTGAAAGATCATTTTACCTTGGTGGCCCTTTGACTCAGTTGCTTTGATGGATGGAAAAATAGCACTCTAACCCTAACTTAAGTGTAGCCCCCCTTTATTTTGAACTGGTTACCTCTATCCAGCTTTGTTTCTATCTCATAAAACTAATACTCATGTAATTGAGGCTTTGTATTTCTTTTTGTCTCTTAAAAAATCACTGTAGTGGGGACTGATTGTCATAGAAAAAGATTTTTTAATGCATATAACTTCACATGTGTACTTAATGCTATACTTTCTTGATTCCTCATCTCATTTTGATTCTACAAATATATAGATCAGTGGTGTTAATTTTCCCCTGTGAGGCTTTTACTATGCAGTGAGATTCCAATGGGTTCTGGAGAAAACAGAAGATGAGAAATTCCAAAAATCTTTAATAGATTTAGATTCCTTTCTCTGTCTTAATGCAGAGAGAGGTTATCCTTTGACGGGTCTTAAACTAATGCAAAGATTTCAACCAGACCTTGTTTGAGGAAAGCATTTTCTTTTGTTCCATCACAGAGCAATCATTTACAGAAGACTTTTTAAAAATTACATTTTTCTGATGATCTAAATCCCCTTCTAAAATATTTCTCACAATTCAGGAAAGGAAGAGAAGTGGAGTGGAGATACTGACAATTGTAAAGTTTTGAATTATCGGCCTGTTACTTTAATTCACAGATGTTCTGGGGAAATCTCTACTTGAGGTCCTTAAAAAAATACCTGCTGCCTCCTTCTTGTGATAGTTATATACACAGAATTTGAATTACATCTTTTATTCTGCTCCTTTAAAGGCCTGATTATTTCCCTTTTCATATCTTGCCTTTGCTTCCATATCTTCTAATTCTCTACTCCACTGCATTACCTTTCTTTACAGAGACATCTGATTTGCTAGATTTAAACTTTTGCTTAAATTGATACTGAAATTATGTCTGGTGGTATTGTCCTGTGACAGTGATTTGTGACATATCCCACATTTTTCCAGCTAAGGAGAGAGGTGGGAAGGGCAGAAACACAAAGGTAGTGACCCGCAGTTTCTGGAAACTCATGTTTGTTACTGTATTCATGAGAATTTAAGAACCTGCTCTTAGGTCATGTACCTGCTAGGAAGTGAGCCAGCTGTTAGTGAGTAAACAGCTTAATTAATGATGTAGAGTGATGCTGCAGCCAGCCAAGAATATGTCTGTGGTAATATTTGCAAAAGTTATGCGATCTTTTAAATTTTTTTCTTGAATAAAAAATTTATTCAAGATGTGGGCCTCGATGTGCATGAAACACATACTGCTTGTCTGTTTATCCCCCCGTGCTATATATAATTATTGATAGATGGATAACATTTCCCTCTCCTAGAAGCCCCTTAATGTTCATCTCCTTCCAGGTCAGCTTTGGAAGTCGGGGCAGTAGCTGGTCACATTTGTAGGATGATTAATTAATTTGTATGAACCTTCTAAATATTTCAAAACCCATCATGAAACTTCAAATTCTGTCAGTTAAGTTTCATTCCATTATGTTCTAAAAATCTTTTAAGCTTTGTAATAAGACATTGATTAAAATTTAAATATTTCGAGGAACACTTATCAGTTCAACTTTATTAAAACAGCTGAGGAAGAAAAAGATTATCGATGGAAGAGATAATTTACATAACAGCGAAGTCCTGACCAAATGAGCTCAGAGCAGATAACTGAATTTTTCCAGACAGCAGGAGGTAGGGGAGGAGACACACACTCAAAATGAAGGGGGGGAGGTATCAGAGACAAATACACCACTTAGTTTTACAGAAGTCTAGCCCAGCCCCTCTTTTGTGTAATGGCTGTTTACTCTGTTAAACAAATACTTGGATGGTCTCTGAAGGGAGGCAGAGAAATAACTTCCTACATGTTAACAGCCAGAACATCCACACACCTAAATAAACAGTCTTCTTTGCCAAACGTCATATTAGTTTATAGTGATGGCTTTAAAGATTTCCCGTTGGAGGGTCTGGCAGAGGAGCTGGAAGACACTGTTACTAGGCTGGGCCAGTAAATGCTCTTCAGTGATTCTTCCCAAAGGCTCTGCTAAAATTGTAATACTTCACATGCAAGCAACTTAAAGTATATTTTTGAAAGTTAGATGGCTAAAACACAGCTCCAAAAGGTCAAAACTTGCCTTAATAGATTGGGTTGGTGACAAATCTTTATTTTTCTCAGTCTGAAAATGTACCTCATTTTTAGCCTTTTAAGATGACTTTTAAGCAGTTTCTTTTGTTAGCAAGGTTTGACAGAGGTGTCTTTGAATCCACATTATGGATGAATGCCAGGCTAATTCCTACTCTTGTGCAGGCTCATTCTGCCCTTGCTTTCTGGTTGCTTGCTGTCTTCCTATGTTTCCCAGGCTGCAGTCTTAATGTTTTCCTTTATAAAAAAAAATTCTTTTTGTAACAACATATTGATCAAACTTGAATGGAGTTAAAAGTAGTGAAGATAATAGCAGGTATATTATATGTCAAGCACTGCGTAGGGTTGTTTACACACTTTTATAAAGCAATGTTTCAAAGATTGATATCATTAAACACTTGTTTGCATTTATAAACTGCAGCTCAGAGAGTTGAACGGCATATACTGTTTGAGTTGAAAGTGATTTTTGGGTTCCAATCTTGTCTGTATTTACTTGCTATCCTTTCTAAATTCTTGATGTACCATTTTCTCCTGTAAGCATATATGGAAATGCACACATTTTTATGTGCCCAGTACTATAAATGTTTTCAAGTAGTTTATAATAAAAGCACAACACAAGGTTAAACTTAAAAAAAAAAAGATAAAGACAGATTTCAAAAGACAGACCCTGCGTTATTAAGAGATAGAGGGTCACCTAAGCACCTAGAAATGAGGGCGTTTGAGGGACATTAAATTGACAGAGTATTGAGCTTGTAATTTTAACTGTTTTACAAATCAATGTTTCAAGTAATGTATTAGGCAGGATCAAATATGGAGTGAATGTTTAAATTTTTAAAATTTATTACAGGGCTGGAGAGATAGCTCAGTGGGCAAAGTGCCTGCTTTGTAAACATGGAGACTAGGGTTCAATCCCCAGTCCCACATGTGCCAGCCCTGCCCCCATGGCTTGCTGAGCCAGTGAAAGTCTGCATGTGGTAGTACACACCTGTAATCCCAGCACTGGAGAGGCTGAAAACAGGATGATCACCATGAATCTGATATGCATAGTAAGACTCTATACCAAATATACAAATTAAAAAAATAAATAATAAAAATGTATTACAGTGAAAGACGCATTGCCATTAATTCTGCTCAAAATATTCTCACTCACTTCTTACTTCCTCATAATTCTTGTTTCTTTTCTGAGTGCCTTTATAGACTGTTATGAGAAAAAAATCAGTGTATGGTGTTGCTAAAAGTCCCCCAATGAAAAGAAAAACTCATTAAAATCATTGCATAGTGTTCTTGCCCACCTTATTCACTGTATCTGGCACTTTGTGACTTCTGTCTCTTCCTCAAAGTCAAAATGATGAGGAAAGGTAAGGTTGTGAGTGGGTTTAGGGCATTAAGGAAGCACAAGAGTACCACTAAGATCACAATAAAGGGTGTCAAGAATGCTTCAGAATGTAGTAAGCAGGATTAAAGGAGTGTACTCACAGCACAGGGGCACTACTTTGAGACAGATCAGTGACAATGTGTCTTCTTTTACTGTAATAAGTATTTTTAAATTTATACCATATTTGTGTGTGTGTATTTATTCAAATTGAAGGATCTCTTGCCAGACAAATATTCACAAGTGTTGATCTGTTATAATGTTGGAGAAATTTGTATGAAAACTTGGGATGCCCGTGTTAGAACCAAAAGGTTGATTAAACTCTCTAGAAAATGTGTGGGGCAAGAAAGAAACTATGTTTGCTTGTAAAGTCCTCATTATCTTATTCAGGAAAGAAAAAGAAGGGAGAGGGAGGGATATGTAGAGGGAGATCAGAGAAGGAAAATGAGCATGACAAGCAAAACTTCCTAGTATCAATGACTGGTGCAGTTTGTCATATTTTTCATATATGGGAAACTATTGAAAGTGATGGTTTTAATTGCTGTTTTATGTAAGACACGCATGTGGTGGATTTTTCTCATAACAACCCTTGAAAAAACTTAAAAATATAAATGTTAAATTGAAAATCATAATTGGTTGAGGAAACAAAATAGGGTATGCAAAATAGGAATACTAAAGTGTCTAGTCTGTCTCATTAAGATTGTTGATAAAAGAGCAAAAGAACTGATACATATGAAAATGTTGGAATAAAGTAATTTTGAGACCATTGTATCATCCCCACATACTTGAGCTTTTCTCCTGTGCCTACAATTCTGGGTGCTGAAAATGTTGGGTTCTTATCATTATGGACTAGATTCTGTCTGCTCCTATTTTAGAAAACGATATTTTTAGCTATCTTGTTGGAAAAGTAACATTGATAATAAATGATTGGATGAGGTTTGATGGACAATGCTTGAACTATTTTCAAAACATGGTGTCATGGAATCTTCAGTTTGTGGGTTTCTATGTGGTTCACCTTGTCAATATAAGAATCCTTCTCACTGAATTTCTGAGGGAGGTTATCAGAAATCTTTTGAGATGTTTTAGTTCCTGAGTAACCTGATCTGTTAACAGACAGTTTCAGGATTTTTTTTTTTTGAAAAGTTCTTTATGCTGAAAAAAATCTATGAATTTGGAAAACAGTGGTAGAGGTGAGTTTTGGAAATGTTTTCTGTGGCCTTATGTTAATTCTTTGCCTCTTTAATTCTGCTCAGCAGCATTTATATTCTCATCAGAAACATAATAGGAAGAATTTGAGTTTGAAAATGTCTATGATGTCATACATGGGATTTTTTGTTTAATAGATTAAACATTCCCAGTTCTCTAATTTGTCATTTGAGATAGTTTCCAGATATCATCTTTGTTGCCTTCCTATGGATACATTGTTTTGGCAATGTCTTTTTACAGCACATTATTCAGAAATAAATAGAGTCTTAAACCTGGCCTAACACATTAGATTTTGTTCTAGAGAGTTTGTTTTACATTTTTTAAAATGTAAATGTTTTTGTTTCTTTCTAAAGAAAAAACTTTGGATCAACTTATCCTTGAAATATGTGTCTATGAGTAACTTCTGATCATCTACTGTCTTTCAAATTGTTTATCAATGGAGATATAAAAATTTGTTACACCTAAAAAATGATTCGTTGCATCAAGGGTGCTTACCTAGTAATACACAGAAAGGCTATAGGTCATAAAATGCTATACAAATACTTAATATTATAATTAATAAACTCAGATTTTCAACATGTCAGTGTCAGTGTTATTCATACATCCTTGCATCCATAGAACCTATATCTGTGTTATTTAATTTGGGCTAATTAACCAATATTTTTAACTAAACAAATGTCTCTTCTTGACCTTTTTCTCTCTTAAAACAAATTAATTTAAACATCTTTTTTTTTGTAAGTAAATTAGAAAATAGTTATTGAGGTCTGATCAATACACTATTAAGCATTTCAGTAGACATTGTACAATAAATTTTTGCAACTTTCATTGTTAAGAAGGTCTCAGGAAAGCAGAATGGCCTGAGGAATAACTTATTTAGTCATTAGTGATTTCTTTAAAATATTCTTTCCAAAAGGAGCTGATGTGGGAGGAGAGAATAAGAGCTGCATCACTAAAGCTGGAAAAGTGTAGTGATGTTGTTGCATAAAATAGATGTATGATCTTACGTGTTTAAACGTTTGCACTGGGATAACACAGTGAGCTTGCTGAGAACTTGGTTTCTGGAATGAATGTAGGAGTTAAAGCAAGAAAGAGAGAAAACAGGGAATTGTGAAGGGAGCATACCTTAGCAAGGTTGATGGAAGTGAACAGCTAAGCATGGGGTAACTGAAAGGGGGTGTTGTTTTGGGTCATGGTCCAAAATGACTGCAAGGCGGAGGACTTCAGTGCAGAGATTTCAACAAGAACAACAAATTTCAAGTGAACAAATCACTTGAAAGAAAAAAATTTGTTGCTATAAATCTGAAAAGAAACCATAATATTAAGTAAAATAATGAGCTTAAATATCACATGGTTTCTTTTATATGAGAAACCCAAGATACAAGTAAGGAGCAACATGCAAGATAGATAATAGGAATCAGGAGGATCTTCTTAAAATGGGATGGAGAAGAAGAGATGGAAATACCTGACACCCTTACACTAGGAGCATAAAACTTTTCTACTCCAAATTTGTATCTCATAATAGTAGCTGGCTGGGCATCTCAGCACCTTTCCCTGAGGTACACACTAAATCTATTTATTTACTCACTTGGTATGAACAATAAGATGTGTCTACAGGTGAGAAAAAATGGCAAAATAGGATTTTTACCCATGTTATGCTTTATCTAACTGGTTTTGCATATTTACCTGAGCTTCACAGGAGGGCCAATAGACCCTCATCATTTCAAGATTTGTTTTAAAATGTTTTCTTTTGGGCCAAGGAGATAGCTCAATAGAATAAGCATTTGCCTGGCAAGTACAAGGTCCTGAGTTCAATTTTTGGTACCACAAAAATAAACAATCAAAGCTCCCCAAAGTTTTCTTTTGATTTTGCTAGCAGAAGTAGTCCATTCAGTACAATGGACATAAAAATCACACCTGCAAATTTGGGAGAGGTTAAAAGTGAATCATAAGATTACTCATGCAAGGATGGCGAAGGTGATCCATTATGGTAAAATGCCTGCTTTCGTAACCGAAGAGTGATGATGTCAGTGGATGATGATGATGACGACGACTACGATGATGACGATGACGACGACGACGATGACGATGATGATGATGATTTTGAGCTGAAGTACTGTGATGTGAAAAGGAGTAAGAATCAACTAATAGAGAGAGTTCAGACCTCCTTGATTCAGATGATGAACGAAATAGCAATGTGAGTACAAATTTATCTAATTGAAAAATTTAAAATCACCACATAGCCAAGTTCAATAATCCAGTGTTAGAACTAGAACTGAAAATATAGGAAGGGTTTTGGCAGGGATGACATTTTGGGCAGAATGCCAGCACTGCCATTCAGCGTTGGAAATTATAACAGACAAACTTCTACAAGAGGCTATGAAATACACAAAGGTTAAAAAGCAGGAAAAACATTCTATGTGCCAAAATAGCCATATTAAAATAAGTATTTATTATGATACCTCACTAGCTGAACTGAAAGCATTCAGAGGTCTGCTTCACTTAGCATGGATTTCTCATTGTAATCATAGGAATGTAAAAGACTTAGGAAAAATCAATGGGTCAAAATATGGCATAAAAATTTATGACCTTCTATAGATGTGAAGGTTTATTGTGCTATAAATTTAGACATTTATTCTGGAACTCAGCCATCAGATCCTTATTCATATAGTAAGAGACCAAATGATTTTGTGAAGATTTGTTGCTCCCATCTCCTAAACTAATTGAACTATAATATTCAATGGCTTACCCGTTTCCAAATGATGCACATTTGCTAACAGAGCATATTTGCATGTAGTGTAGAAATTGTACACAGGAACAAAATAGAAATTTCAAATAAATATTTGTCATTTCAGAACAAAAAATTGTGTAGTACAATCTTAGGATTTCAGAAAGATGTAATATTGATATATATAGCAAAAAAAAAAAAAAACCACTACTGATGTGAACATTTTACCATGATGGGAAAATTTTGATAGAGAAACCTCAATAAATGGAAGGTTGAGATAGATACGTTCTACAACAAAAGGAAAGGTAGAATAGATGTTGATGAGTTATGCAGCAACTATAATGTCACTTGAAATACAAAACATTGCCCAGTAGTTTTTTACTCAATCCTAAACATGTGTGACATAAATAGTTTGATAGTTTAGAAAAAAATAATAAGTGCAAAAATATCACAGAGAAATTTTCTTAGAGAATTTGAGGCGCTCATAAGAGATTGTGTAAAACAGAAAACCAAAATGTTTCAGCCCAGGGAAGTACAGAAAAAAAACTATAGAGCACATAGATGAGCTGGAAGGTGAACAGTAAGGTTCAGCATAACGAAGATCTACTACAACAGGAAAACAAACAAACAAACAAAAATGATGTCAACTGTGCCCTATAAGCAAGGAAAGGAAATCAAAACGTGCTATTAGTATAAGCTCTTGTGTACGCAGTTGTCATGTGTGAAGATTGCCTTTGGTGTGACAGTTGAAGCAAAGATTATTTCTGTAGTGGATTTTTGTTTGTATTTACATTGTAGTTCACATAGGTTTTCATTTTTAATGTTATCTCTTTTAGGTTTTGTAAGCAAGTTAAATCTGATGTGAAGGGGGAAGTACCTGTTCAGTCCTCCCCCCTCATGTCCCTCTCTTGGACAGGAGCTTTCTTTCTCTCAATAAATATATTCTGCTCATAAAAAAAAATCTGATGTGAAAATGTTGATGTCTATTTTAAGCACACATTACATACTTGATTTTTTATCTTATTTTATTTTGTATTTTATTTTATTGACATTTTATTTCCCTGCTCAGTGCATGTTGCATGACATAGTAGGAAGTACCTAATAAAGCAGGAAGAAAAGAGGAGAGGTAAGATTGTCACTGAGAAAATCAAAACTAAGCACCTGTGCTGTCAGTGTCAGTGAGACTTGCACATGGAACACACAGTCGTCATGTGTAAAATCTGCCTTGGGTGCACTGAGGTGTCTTAGTCACTCTTCTCTCATTGCTTGGACAAATACCTCACACTCAAACTGAATGAAGCAAAGGTTTGTAGAGCTCACAGTTACTGAGGTTTCAGTCCATACTTGGCTGGCTCCAAGGCAAAGCTGCACACAATAGAGAGCAAACTTTCATGGCGGCAGCAAAGAGCGGACAGCAAAAGAAGTGGCAGCAGCTCAGGCAACTATCCAGCCTCTCTCTCTTCCCTGCATTGTAATGCACAGCACCGGCTCCAGGGCACTCACACCCGTAATCCCAGCATTGGATCAAGACTCCCAAGTTCCAGAAGCTGCCCCATGACTGCACGAGACTTTTGGGGGACAGCTAGACAGAAACCATAACATGAAGCAAAGCTTATTTTTGTTGCACGGCCCTATTAGTATTTTCACTCCAGTTTCTGTAGGAATTTATGATGTCTTTTGGGTTTTGTAAGCATGTACACAGCTGATGTGAAAGTGTTGATGTAGATTCTAAATGCACAACACACCTTAAGAACTTAATGCTTCATTTTATTGATATTTATGTTCCTATTAAGTACACAATATATAATATAAGTACATCCTGACAAAACAGAAAGACCACTGAGATATCAAGTATGTCCTACAAAAATGTGAGGAAGGCAAAGCCCATGTCCTGTCAGTGTAGGCCATTTGTGTTTACGGAATGTACTGTTGTCATGTGTGCAAACTGCCTTAGGGTGTGATAATTAAAGTAAAGGTTTTTCTTTTTTCTTTTCTTTTTTTTTTTTTGTAAAGTGCTGTTGGCACTTTTATTGTAGTCCACATAAGAATTTACTTATGTTGTTCTTTTTTATATTTCATACACCAAAAAAGTCAATGTTAAAATTTTTGATGCTTTTTTTAAAAAAACATTTGACTACTAAAAGTTCAGTACTTTATTTTTGTCATACTTTTCCTGTTTAATGCTCAGTTTAATATGATAAACTTACAAAACTAAATTAATAGTTCATCAATAGAAATATTTTAAAGCATAAACATGGGTCTGATTAAACCCCTGTTTCTGCATCTCTATAACAAAATTAGTGTTATGCTCCATGAGTAAAATGGAAGAGGTTTACACGACTTGCAATTTCAGATTTTTCTGTGCATGGCTGGCAGGTTCTAAGACAGAGACATCAATCTGGAGTTGTTGGCAATCAGTCCTTCATGCCATCGGGAAAGGGGCTCCACCTGACCTTTTTGTTGCTATTGTTTACCAAATATTTATTTCTACAGTAATTTATAAATGGAATTTTCTTCGACTTGTATTCATTTCCTGAGTCTTCTGGGCCCATTCATACTCTACATATTTCCTTTCTGCAGAGATGTTATTAAAACGTGAACCAAATTCTTCAATTCTTACTTTCTTTTCACCCTTGCATATGTACCTATGAAACCTGAAGAAAATGTAATCCTTCTGCTTGTGGAATGTGACAGACTATCTGCAAATAAATTGAGCATTGTGAGGAAAAAGAGAAGCACACATATGTCCAATTGAATGACCCAACCTTGTTGTAAATTTATTCAAAATTATCTCAGGTACATGTTCTGTTGGGTCCCTACCCCTTCTCTTAATTTCTTTTTGAAGATGAACACTGAGCAGTTGGACCATTTGGCAAGTGACTCAAAATAGGTCCATTTGGTGTTTTATAATCTTCGTTAATTAATCTCAATTATGTCTGTGAAATCTCGATAGACGCACTAGAATAATGTTTTCAGAGCCAATCCTCTTCTATAATAAACATGGGAGTTGGGCATAACTGTTGAGAGCTGCTGCCAGAGTTGTACCTTTCTCCTGTGGGGTTTATCTCATCTTGTGACAAGAATGTTGGAAGAAGTTTCTCTGCAGACGTAAGGAGCACACACAGCCTCTTCAGCCCTAGGATCTACTGTAGTTTCATCATAGACAGGTCGGTTGTCAATAGTCTTGGGTACAGGTTTGGTGGAGCCTTGTCACCAAGGGCTTCTCTCTCTCTTTAAAGTTTTTACTTAGCAATCAACTTTTCCTTCAGCTGCTGCTGTTTTCACCGCGTGAACATTAAGTGTCGCCGCTGCTTGCTCTTCATTTCAATGACCACATAGGAAATATAAAGTTCATGTGTTGGTATATAAGTTTTGATCTATCTAGGTCTTAACCATCCAGCAGAAAAGTATAAAAGTATAAAAATGAAGTATGCATCGTGAGCCCATAATATTAAGCTGAGCTGCAAATGGATATGGTCGACAATTTCTTTGAATAACTCCCTATGGTTGCAGAATGCTGAACTGTGTTGGATTGTGGTGTCGAGTTCAAGCACCTAAGGTAGTTGAATGTCAATGGAGTGCCCACTTTTGACAGGTGTAGACAAAGGAAGGGTTGTACAAAGAAAAAATCATGATGTGTGTGTATAGACAGTACAGTTGGCATAGATAATGCTGTGCTTCTACATAATTCTATGAGAGGCAAGATCTGCACTAATGGTGGTTGGACAGGTTATGTCGGCTTTTAGTGCTATGGTCATCCACTAGGTAAATAATTATTGAATTTTTGATATAATTCAGCTATAATAAAACCTGTAAATATAATATCATGTATGCACCTTGTACAATACCAAAACGTTATGAAAACAGTTTGCAATGTATTAATTTATTGACTCTGTATGGTTATGGTGTTTTGAAACTGTCTGATTGACATTTGTATTTTAATAAAA
>PVKA01038225.1:0-20404 GCA_004027165.1 Ctenomys sociabilis | reverse complement strand
CAACTAAAGAAATAAAAGCCCATACCATTTATTATCAAACTTCTTTCAGAAAGCTTGTCAATTTGCCTGTCTTAAACATGAGCTCAGATGAAGTAAAACACATGAATGTGTAGGAAGACCCAAAACATACGGAATACAAGTGTTTGAAGAACAAATCTATTTAATCCCAATACATTTGCCTACTACAAATGTATTTTATGTAACTAATATATTCGGTATATGTTAGGTCAGACAATATCATAAGTACTATGATTCATAAAATTATCTGTGTAACAAATTCTCATTCTTCACTGAGAATTGAGAAGCAAGAAATAAGACTATAAGGAACTTTTTCTGGATTTTTGGTCCACAGCATCCTCAACAACCATCAGCAACTGTTACAAATCAGAATACCATTGATTTAAAAATAACAAAATAATAACAAATTGGTACAGTGGTGGGATTTACAGTATAAGACAAAGAGAAAGCAATTTGGAACAGATATCAAAGTATAAATGATAGTCACAAAAAAAACTGGATCTTTTCAGATCATTTTGCCTCTTCAAAGATGGGAAGGATTTCCTCCAAAAAGGGTATGTCGGAGGACAACAGCACCTCTAAAGTTTAAAATTATGGGAGGTAAGCATAAAGTACATGAATTCTTGATTTTCTTAAAATATGGGTGATGAGCCCTCATAAAGGAAAAAACCATAAAACTAAATGTAACATACATTTAGTGACTATAAGTATTTTTATTTATAGTATAAACCAATCCTAGAACAATAATTTATAAATAAAGACTTACAGGATCTGCTGTTGTTAATGGTCTATAATCCAAACTTCCTCTAAAGTCTCTGATCATACACATAATTTCATAGTTTGGGTTTGTAGCATCAACATCCTATTAGAAAACAGAAAATTCACCATTTGTTGTAATAATATTGCACTGCTGGCATTTGTGTTACTTACAATTTGAAAACTGTAATTAAGATAGTTTTACTTATTACCACTAAGCCCTAACTAAAACCAAAAATATTGATAATAGTATGTTCAGACTCATTTTCATGTTAACAATACAAATGTCAGTCTATATCCTAGGGACTCCAAAGATTAATCATTAAAACCACCCTTTCCCTATTTAAAAAAATCATCTGTCATACATATATTTTGACATTCTAGAAAATGAGGTTTTTTAAACACTTTTGGTGGGGGGGGTGTTGCTTTTTTGAGATAGGGTCATGCTATGCAGTTCAGGATGGTCTCAAACTTACACCAATCCTCCTGCCTTAGCTTCCTGAGAGCTGGAACTGCAAATATCATTTCCAGCTTAAAATATTCGTCTTTTTTATTAGTTCATGCTTGGAGTACAGAACAATTACATTCCTCATGAGGAGCTGGTATATGTACCTAACATGTCTTAACTTTTTATTCCCTTCTAATTCTCTCCCTAGCCCCTGCCTCCATCTTTTATTCCCTTTTACAAAGGATCTTTTTCCCCATTTGCTAATATCTTTTATTTTGCTCTATTTATATTTTAAAATATCTTTATATTTAAGATCTTTTAAGATTAAAAGTTCTTTCAATACAATGAGATTTTTAAGCTTTGTATATCTGATTTATTTCTCTTAACATTATGGTCTCAAAGTAGAACATATAGCTTAGAAGAAAAATGGCATTCATCTAAAACACTGGCAGCCCCAGTACTGAAAAAGAAAAGCAGTAAATTCTAGCAAAGTTGAAATGCTTGAAAAATTTTATTCTACACTTAAACTTTTCTTCTAAAACATCTAAGTGTTTTAGCAAAAATAGAATACATATCTATTTGTTTATTTCCTATTATTGTTGATGCTATTAAGAGACATCCTTTCTCAGAAGAGACATGATGTAACAGCTTCAAAATGACAAAAAACATAACTTAAAAGATTCAAAAGCAAAGATAATCTAAAACTTCTAAAAATTCAAATTATTGACTGTTGACTCTAATTTGTTTCAAAATTAAGGAAATTCAAAATAAGTTTAAAATACCAACAGAGGGCCTGCAAATAGCTCAGCGGATTAAAGTGCCTGCAAGCAGGCACAGGCTGGCCCACCCCCAGGGTGCACTAAGACTGCAATTGAGACTGGGCTTGGTGGCACACACCTGTGATTCCAGCTCTTGGGAGGCTGTAAGCAGGCAGATCACTACGAGTCTGATCTAGTAGTGAGACCCTTCACTACTAGAAATTTAAAAAAATTTTTTAAAAAGCAACAGAAAACACTTTTCTAGCCATGATTACTGAGCATTCAAAGAAGTCATATTTTTTTCATGTAACTTATTCAGATTTTATTTAATTCAAATTTAAAAACTGTTACTGAAGCTTACTTTCAGCTAATCTTCTAAAAAGTATTTCCAGTTATGTCCACAGAGGTGTATCATGTGAAGAATAAAGACAACACAGATATACTAAAGTACTCACAGGAAACACCAGGTGGCAGTAGGCTAAGTATCAGTAAGTCTGCACGTTGCAGGTTACTTGTTACAAAACTCAGGTATTATCAACTAACTTTCAGATTAAGTTGATTCATTCAAGTAGAATATTCTATTGCATGTTCCATTCTACAAAGCAACATCTGAACTGGCAGTCTAACATGATTAGGGGCATATGAATATATTACTATGGGTAAATAACTGAATGTTTCATTACAGAAATAAGTTCTGAGACTACAGTAGAGTTCATGTAAAGAACTGTAGAGACAAAAACAAACAAACCCTGCTTATCTTTATTTTTGAGACAGGGTCTTATTATGTAGTTCAGGCTGGCCTCAAACTCAGACTGACTGTCCTGCCTCAGCCTCCTGAGTGTTGGGATTACAGGCATGTGTCACCATGTCTGATTTAAAATCAGCTTTTCTATGCACCTGGCTCCTGCAGCTGGCAGGCCAGCACACAATGTGGAACCAGGAATCAAACTGGGTCCTTGTGCTTGCCAGGCAGGCGCTTAGACCACTGAACTATCTCCCCAGCCTTCTACCTGCTCTTGGAAAACTTTGCTACCATGTGAACAAAAAGAAAAAGGGGTACAAGACACTCTATATCTATTATCATCTGAAACACAAAAATTCCCCTCCTTTCACGATGGTCTGAACTCAACAATGAAAAAACAAAATTTATAGTAGAGTATAATCATATAAATGAGTATTTTTCAAAAGTATTTTAAGATCTTCTAAAATTAAAAGCTTAATACCATTCAATGTTATCATATGCATATTACAATTTGTAATACAATGTCTTATTATTTAAAATGAAACAAATTTGAGGGTTAACATACTCACTAAAACATGACAAGAATGAGCAATATAACTCTCTTATGGTAATTTTATTTTCACAAAAGTTTGTATTATTCCACAATATCAATATCAAAATTTCTTTACATTCCTTAAATGGATGCCTCTATTATTTTCTACAAGTCAATCACTCTCCCTGATGTAGTCTAATCATTGGCCAGAAACAAACACATGTCTATTTTACAAACCTGGGCTCTTTTTTCTCTAAGTTCTTGCTGTTGCAGTCTCCTTTTTTCTCGCTTTTCTTGTAATTTTTCCACTTCTTTCACACAATTAGATTTTCTACGTGCTGGAAAAAAAAAGATAAGCTGTAGAAGCATAGTATTCTTTTTAGAGTATTATACTTAAACAAAAAAGGTATGGATAACTGTCACATACACGAAAAAAGTACACACTGACAAAGCATGCCTAGCACCTATGTGAGTTTTACTTATGAGCTGTTTTAACAGAATGAGGAACAGGACAATATACAAATGAGAGTCAAAAAAAATGACTCACACATACTGATACATGTCATCTCTTGGTTTAGAATCACAGATGTCTGAATTGAGAGTCAAAAAGATCAGACTTTCTCATCTGTACAAAAATTAAATTCACAGTAAATCAAATCAAACACTGTCATAATCTCATATGCATAACTATTTTTCCTTTAAATATATAGTCACAGAAAAGGTAATAAATTTTCCACAGTGGTAAAATGAAATCTGTAATTAAGTTTGTAATCAGACTGTTTACCATTTGGGGACTTATAATGGTGACCAAGAGAGAATGCATGTATGCCTAAAATGACTGAATCCTTGATATGTGTGTTACATACAAGGGGGTCCAAATTCCTTTTTTGCAGCTTGAACTGGAGATATATCTGAAACACTACCATTCTGTTGTGCAGAGGAAGACTGTTCGGGAAGCTGACTAGGCCGTGCACGAGCAGAAGCAACCACTGTAAGTGAAAAGATTTTTAAATTCAGAACATAAAATTACTAAAAGCTGACCTTGGTAAAGGAAGAAATAGAAAACGGACAGTTTTATATTATTTGTGTATGAAGTAGGATATAAAATAAATAAATAAAATAGGATATAAACTAATAAATATAAACTAATAAGCTAACAGAGCTAAAACAAGTTTTCAAAGTCATGTACAGACTGAACTTGCCACCAATGTAATTTTAGCTACAAAACTAAACTGAATAATTTACTTAAAAAAATCAAAGCCAAATTTTAATAACCATTTTTTAATATATGTGAACCTCTCTATACCTCAAGATTTTACACCACAAAGATATTTCCCCAAAATACATACGTAGAAAATATAAGAACATTTTCATTTTGAAAGTTTGCAGTATAGAGATATACAGAAAGTAAAAACTTTAAAGTCTTTCCAACCCTGTTTCATACTCCATTTTTTGCTCCTCAAATATGCAAACTTTAATAAGGATTTTTCCAGGGTAAGCTTAGTGGAGAAGGGCACAGAAAATTAAATATAAGTAGCAAATTTTAAAAAGAAATACAATTTTTGAATGTTTGTTTTTGAGGAAGGGTCTGTAAATAACTCAAGCTGGCCTTGACACACTATGCAACCCAGGCTAGCCTCAATTTGCAGCTAACCTTCTGCCTCACTCAGCTTCCCAAAAGCTGGGCTTATAGGTGTGTATCACCACATCCAGTCTAAAACAGAGATTTTCACAAGACTCAAAGGATTTTCCCCTCTACCTCTACATTTGCTCTGTAATACTTCTTCTGGTCCACCCTATTCCACCATGAAGTACACAGGAACATGTGACTATCAGAAATAGTTATGGACTGCTAAAAAGTACAAGTAAAATTAATTATGCTTTATATGCCCTGGCTGGAAGCAAATGAAAGACTTGAAGCTTACTACAACTTATACCTATTCAACTTTTACTGACTGCAAAGCTAAACATTCTAATTTTTGGAAATCCCTTGGCCAGGCCAGAAAATTATGGTAAATGTGATGATTAATTTACCCTTGTGAAATAAAAACTTCAAATTTGCAAAATTATTGAGATACATTTTTAAATTACATATTTCACGGAGCTGATATCAATTGCATGTAATTAAAACTATTTTAAGTATCAGTAATATTACTATATTAGGGAATCAGGAAAATATCAATCTTAAAATAGGGTATAGTTTAAACAAATAGCCTCAAAAAGGCCTGGGCATATGGCTCAGTGACAAAGCACTTGTCTAACTTATTCAAGGCCCTAAGTTTAGACCCCATTGCTAAAAAATAAAAAACAAAACCTAAATAGCATCACGAGTAATATTTACTTCTGATTTACCTGATCAAGGCTATATTAAAGAGACAATAGGCAAAATAATCAACTAGAAGTTTTAGTTTACCTCTATTATCTCTTGGAGGAGGGTCATTCTTAATAGATGCCACAGTCCGTCGATTCTATAGAAGAAAAAATATTCAATGCATTTTCTCCCTTCACTCAATCATAAACTTAGCTTTGTTTAACTAATGTTTAGAAAGTATATGAACAAGGCATTTCTCTAGGGACTGTGTATTAAAATCACTTAACCTTTACATAATTCTACAAAGACATTATTACTGGTACTTCATTTTGCCGATTAGGAAACTGAAATAAAGAGAGGTTAAGTAAGTTTACTATGTTACTATGCTGCCAAAATAATGTGCAGGCTAAGCATCCCTCCTTCAAAATGCTGGAGATGATAAATATTTTGGATTTCTTCAGAATTTTGGAATATCTGCATATACACTAATTAGGTATCTTGGGGATAGGACCCAACTCTAAATACAAAATTAATTTATGTTTCATATACACTTTATAGATATACCCTACATGCTATTTTATACAGTATCTTGGGTATACCTTCAGCCTGGCTGAAATTCATCATGTGAGGTCAGCTATGGATTTTCTACTTGTAATAAGTATCATGTTTATGCTCCAAAAGTTTCAGATTTTGTATTTGGAGATTAACTTTCATCTTTAGATATCAGGGAGTATTTAATAAAACATTAGTTCTAGATAGCTTAGAACCAACCCCCTTTCAAACTAAATTACTTTAAAATCCATTAAATACCCACTGTCAATCACCCTAAAAAAGGTTTCATAAGGCCTTTCAAAAACTGCATAAATTAAGGCAGAAAAAACTTCAGTCTTATTTATTTACCAAGATTTCATTTAATTCACTACAAAAACAAATAATGCAATTGCACTCAAACCAGAGATGTACTATTGAAAGGACAGTGATGCTATAACTTTCCATTAAATAAAATAATCTCTGGGAGTGGAGCCCAGAAATGAGTGCTTAAAAAAATTCTCCAGGGAACTGTATGTATAAGGACAGAAAACTATGAAGATCTTCTAAAATTCTAAAGCTGAATATAAAAAAAAAAATGGGCTACTTATAACTGGAAACTAATGACCTTTAAAGAATTGACTCTCAGTATGCTTCAGTTACAAGAACTGAAAAATCCAAATATGTTCATAAAGTAGAATGTTTTGCCGATACATTAAGTCTCTATCACTATATATCTGGATACGTGTATATATGTCCTCCCATAAAAATATCAGTTCTACAGGCTGAAGCCATCCCATAGTCATCTTTCTATTCTAGCTAATGCAGTACATTTGCAATGTAAAACAAAAACAAAAAAAACAATAAATGCTTGTTGAATTGAATAGTATGAAATGCAGATTCAACAACTTCAAATAACTACCTGGTGTGAAAAGAATTGCATTTTTATATAAACTTTTAATAAATAGTAAAGGATTTTCAGAGAATGGAAAAAGTAGTATCTTTAAGAACAAAAAAAACAGTATGGTTTCAACTTTATTTAGCAGTACTGGGGATCAAACCTGAGTCCTTTGAACTGAACCATATACCCCAGCCTTTCAGTATTAAAAAGGACTTTGCTAAGTTGCCCCAGCCCTGGCTCAAATATGTGATTCTCTTGCCTGAGCCTCTTAAGAGTGCTGAGATTGAAGATGTGTGTCACTGGGCTTGGCTTTTAATTTTTATAAAGATAAAATTGGCAGGGAAGAAATAGCATGGTTGATAAGTTTATCTTCGTAGTATACAACTAGTTATAAACATAAACAATTACAATTTCAAAATATTATTAGAATAGGTATATATTCAGAACAGGAAGCTATTCTGTTAAAATATATATTAATTCAACAAATACTGACAACCAAATGGTTTTGACTGTCTCCTGAGAAATACTTAGTTTCCAGAAAATCCTAAGAAAGTAAAAAACTTCTATAATCCAATGATTACTTTAATTGTGTATTTGATAGTCCTAATTCATGAAAGTAGATATACACATGGATGTGGATGGTATAAACAGCTACTAAATACTTAAACATAATCTTCAAACTTGCTAATTTAAAAGCAGAACATACACTCACCCATAAACCCAAACCCACACTTTGCTTTAAATTATTATCACTAACCTTTACAATTTTATTTACTTTGGCTGAGGATGCTGGAGGTGGAGGTATTTCTGGACTGGGTTCAATTTCTTCATCAGGTACAAGGTCAGGATTAAGTGAAAAAATGCTCTCAAGGTCAATCTGTATAAAACATACATATTTTGCAAGATATTTTGGCATTTAACATCTCTTTCACATAGTTACAGAATAAATAACTTATAATTACAATCTAATGAACAGCACTCCCATGCAGAAATTAAGACTGTTTGGACTAATAAACCATATGTATCTAAAGACTCTCCCTGAAAAAAAATCACATTTTGTATTTTTATGAATTATCAGTAAGTCTCCCCTCCCCCCATATATAAAATATTTTAAAATAGTGTTTCCTACTCTTCATTATATAAATTGTTAGTGACACAATGACCAACAAAATCATTCCTTGTTATGGTAACTTCCAAATTTTGTGGGCTGAGTTAAAAGACTAGTACATTTTGATCTAGTAATGAAGAGGGCCAATGTACAATCATATATATGTTTAAGAAACATTACCCAAAAGTTTTTCCAGAAATCAAAAAAGAATATATGCAGTATATAAGAATTACAAATTTTTGTTTTGTTCAGAATCTTGAGTGCAGGCGAGACATAAATGTTAATGCAGTGATCATACCTCTTTGCCTTTTGTATCTCCATTTTCTATCCATTCAACAGTTACACTTTCGTTATCTTCATTTAAAGATGTTACCATTGCTTGGTGTATTCGACCTGAGTGGAAATAAAACATACTTTTGGCGGGGGGGTGGGGGTGGGGGATTTGCTGAGACAAGGTCTCGCTATGTACTCCAGGCTGGCCTTGCCTCCCACATACTGGGATTATAGGTATGCAGCACCAGGCCTGGCAACAAAAGTTCTGAAGTAACAAATTATGGAATTTCTAAATACCATCACTTTTAATTTTATGATTTGTAATTATATATACTTATCTATTTATAAATACATACTACTTGTTATTTTTCTTAAGATATACTCATGATATATATGAATATATTTTCACATATATGTACACACATATGAATACATATATATTCACACATATATATGTATATATTCATATATATCAGTGAACTAAAGTGCTTGCTTAGGCAGGCGCAAGAACATAGGGCTCGATCCTACTCTGCAACTGATATGGTGTGATGGTGCCCCTGTAATCCCAAACTGAAAACAGAAGGATCACTATGGTCTAATCTGTACAGTGACACCCTGTAGATGCTGTACTAAATACTTAAAAAAATTAAAATAAAAGGAATTTTTGTTGCATACATATATTTTATATATATTATATAATCATAGAGCTCAACCATAGAGCTATACTTTATATATTGCCTAAACAATTTTATTTCCCTGAATGTGGCCAGGCAGGACAAGGTGGATGTTAACAGCCACCAGAAAGCTTCCTTATGGTGAATCAAAAATGACTGTGGGACAACTAAATTTCATAGGGCAATTTTTTATAATGCACTAATACAAAACATTTAATTTTTTGGGGCAGAACCAGGGAATGAACTCAGGCCCTTGTGGTTGCCAGGGAAGGGCTTACTCCACTGAGCCATCTCCCCGGCCCCTTCATTTTTTAAATTTAAAACCCACTTTTAATCATATACTGTGAAGTGATGAAATTACCTCTAAGTTGAGAAATGGAATCTTAAGAAAGAACGCCAGGAATGTAATCCAACATATCTTCTACATTTTACCTACCCAAATGTTTCCCCTGAGCCAAAATACATCACATATCATTTTCTCCCTTTTAACAGACTGTGAACCATAAAACTCAACCATAGAGCTAAATAATCATTTTAAATTACATACATATAATTTAATATAATATGTATTCATAGAGTATGAGGAAATGTTTTACTATTATAAACACTGCCATGAATATTGGTATATATGCACATATGTACTTTTCATGTGCCTGAAACAAATTTCTACAATCAGGCTAACTGATTTCTCATGTATTTGTACATACACACTCACACAGACACACAGTTATTACTTATTTTATCTTATCCGTGCATCTGATTACTCAAAGGCCAGAAACTATTTGTTATCTACCTGTATCATCAGTATTGCCTAATAAAAAGCTAACTATGAAATTTTAATCTGTATTTCCTTAATTAAACCTTTGGGGCAATTATAATTTACCTTAGGATAACTAACAGCTTAAAAAGAATGTATGACAAGCAATACTACTCTACTACAAAATATGGCCCCTTTAAAGAAATGTGGGCATTATAAAACATGAGTTTTATGCATGAATTACTGTCAATCATGTCTTCCATACTGGATCAGATAAAAAAATGAATATAATCCTGTAAAAAATGTAAATACTAAGGCCATATGTGCTCAAAACTGGTACACTGCTACTATTATTTTTTTTATTTTTCTTGTATTAAGGACAGGGTCTACAGGGTTTATAGAGTCTCAACTACGTAGATCAGACTCGCAGTGATTCTCCTGTTTTCAACCTCCCAAGTGCTGGGATTTCAGGTGTACCACATACCCCGTCTCAATAGCTGTTTCAGTGTGCCTTGCTTGGGGGGGGGGGTACGCCAGGGATCGAACCCCTACAACTGCACTCTGCCTAAGCAGGTGCTTTAGTCTGCTGAGCTATCAGCCTGACCCTGCTACTACTTTTTTTTTTACAGTACCAGGGATTGAACTCAGGACCTTGCACTTGCCAGGCAGGCGCTTATGCCACAGAGCTATATATCCTTGGCTCCGCTACTACTTTTTTTTTTTTTTTTTTTTGGTCTTTTTGAGACAGGGTCTCACTATGCAGTTCAGGCTGGCCTTAAACTCATTTTGTAGCTCAGGCTGGTCTCAAACTCACAACAATCCTCCTGCCTCAGCCTCCCGAGTGCTAGGATTACAGGCATGCGCCACCACGCCCGGCTTTCCACTACTACTTGAAAGACAAAAAAAACCTTCCCATGAATTATATATAGACTTACCTATTAACAACTATCTAACATTCCATGAAAGGAAATGTACTAGAATAGAACTATTACTTTACTAGGAATAAATTTCCAATTTTCTTTTTTTAACATTCCCCACAGTGAGATTTGTCTGTATTCTCCACACTATTATTAATCTTAAAATGTTAACAAGCTGATAGACCAGATCTTTCCTTAGGCTCACAATTCCACTGCCTGGTGTAAGATACTTGTGTTTTCTACTTGTATTACTGTGATACTCTCCCAGGCTCCAACTAGTCTGTCTTTCACACATAAACCAAAACGTTCATGTTTAAAAAATAAATGAGATTATATTATAGTTCTGCTCAAAACTGTACTATAGCTCCTCATGTGGCAAAATAATAGCCAAATTCTGTCCAATGGTGTGTACGAGTTTGGGTATGTCCTTACTTTGTTGCCCTGGGTTCAAACTAAAAATTATTTTTCCTCAGCCTGTCAGAATGCTGGGACACAGGTGTGCACCCTCACAGGCCTAGTTCCCAATGACCTTTAAATGACTTATGAAAAAGTTCTGTATGATCTTACCCCTTGTACAGATGAGCTCATTTATGCCTCACTACAACTTTTAACTGACTGCTCCCTATCTCACACAATATTGCTTCTACTCCTCCACAAAAAAAAGTCAGGTGTGGGGCTTGGGACTCAGCTCAGGAGTTCTGTGCCTGCCTGGCAAGCAGGAGGCCCTAAGTTGGATTCCCAGCACCAAAACACAAGATGGGTGAAAGACTTAAATGTCAAAGCAACCGAATAACGCTGTCACTTAAGGAGGTAAGCAGACCCTGAAGGAACAGGTGTTCGGGGTGGAAGCATATAATGAACTATCAACTACTGGGAAGAGTAAGAAAGGAGAAGCTCATTAAAAAGAGAAATCAGGTAAATAACCAGAAGTGTTGGGTCATATGGGAAACACTGAGGCTTACTGTGAAAGATGAAGAGTACATTATTCGATTTTTCACTTCTGTGACAAAAATTTCACATAGCAAAAGGTAGAAAATTTTATTTTGGCTTACAGAGATTTCAGCCAATGGCTGGCTGGTTACAACATGGCAGAAGGGCAAGGTAGAATAAAACTAGTCATCTAGTGGGCAGATCAGAAGCACAGAAGGATGGAGCCAGAGAGGAGGAATGAGGACATGATAAACCCAGCTCCTAAAAGCCCACTGAGCTGCATGACCAATCACATCCAGGCCCTACCTCTTCACGCTGCTGCACTGGGGATCAAGTGTTCAATTCCCAAGTCTTTGGTAGACGACTCATATTTAAACTATTACAGCTACCCTTATAATCACAATAATTTTTTTAAACCTACTTATAAAGAAAGTGCAGAAAATGTCACTAATTGAGAAGTGAAAAAAAAAATTCACAAGTTTTGGGAAGTATTATCGAGCCCTTTCCTCTTGGTATTTATACCCAACCTTCATAAAATTATGTATTTCTCAATGGAAGATGGTTAGCCAATAATTACATATGAAAAATCTCATGTCTTTAATCCCAGCTATTTGGGAGGTTAAGGTAGAAAATGGGAGTACGAGGCCAGCCTGAACATAGCAAAATCCTCCCATTAAAAAAATTTACATTTGTATATGCCAAAAACTCAGTATTTTAAGCAAAAGATGTTGAAGAAAAGTATAATTTACAGACTGTCAGAATCACATATATCTCATTTATTAAAAACAATTATTCAAAGTACAAAAGCAGGCCGGGGAGATGGCTCAGCCTGGCAAGCACAAGGGCCTGAGTTCAATGCCCAGTTCTGCCAAAAAAGAAAAAAACAAAATACAAAGGTGATATAAAAACGTAGGCAGGATACTTGCTATAGTTTAGGTATGTTTGTTATTCCAAAATTCAAGTTGAGGCCTAATTAGAGTGCTTTATAGAGTTGTAGCTTATTAAGAAGGGTTGGGGGGGTCACAAAAGATGTAGCCCCAATTGAATGGATTAATGACATCATATAAATGATCTCTTTCTAAAGGGAACAGTTATGGTTCAAAGTAGGTTACAGAAAGTTCAGCTTCTTTAACTTTCTCTTGCCCCTATCATATGACCTCCGTTTCACAAGTACCCGAGGACTTCTCCCCCATGAGGACCCTTACCAGTGGCCAAGAAGATGCTGGCATTGTATTTCTGGACTTCAAGAAAGGACTGTGGCTATTACTGTATCTGAAAATATAAACGTGGCTTTGGAACTGAGTAATGTATGCTAGGAAGTTTTTGGAGAAGCAGACTACACAAAGCCTAGAATGTTATAAATGGAGCATTAAGGGTGATTCTATTAAAAGCCTCAGAAGATTGAAAAGTCAGGAACATCTTTAAGTGGTCACAACCAGAATGATGGCAGGACTATAAACAGTAAAGGCCATTCTGATGAGGTCTCAGATGTAAGTGAGGAATATCTTATTGGGAAATACAACAGAGCTCATCCTTTTTGGGAGGGGTGTGGTTATTAAACTCAGGGCCTTGTGCATGCTAGGGAAGTGTTCTACTCCTGAGCTACTTCCTCAGTTCTAAGCACGTATTTGATGAATTAGTATAGCTAGAAGATATTTGTAATATAGAACTGAATGATTTCTTTGCTTACACTAAGAGTCAAGAAAACAGAAAGAAAAGTATGGTAGAATTTATAAAAATACAAGGTAAAATTTTAGAGAAATGCTCAAGTAAAGAACAAGTATGCAAGGATGTGAGCAAGCTACCTATTACTAAAACAACAGCAGGACTGGAAGGGAAACAGGTATTAGTCCTCAGGGCAACAGGGAAAGGGCCAGCAGGTACTTCAGAGATGACCAGGCCATTGCCTTCATTCCATAGTAAGAGAACGCTTGTGAAAACTGACTTGATTTTGTATATCCTGGATGCTCAAGTGGTCCCAGGTACAGCTTAGGCCACTGTTCTAAAAGGTGTAGTTCAAAAGCCTTGCTGGGGCTGACCAGATAGCTCAGCTGACTGAAGTGCCAGCTTAGAGTGCAGGAACCGGAGTTTGATCCGTGACAAGCCAGCCCTGCCCACAGGGCACACTGAGACAGTGATTGACACTGGGCATGGTAGGCGTGCCTATAATCCCAGTGCTTGGGAGATCATTTTGATCTGTGTACTGAGACCCTGTACCAAGTACATTAAGAACAAACAAACAACAAAAAAAACTCAAACAAACAAAAGTCTTGCTGGTACTCACAGGTGCTAATTTGGCAGGCATGCAAAATGCAGAAGCTGTGATAAAAAAAAAAAAAAAAAAAAAAAAAAAACTCTTACCTAGATTTGAAAAGATACTCAATGTACCTAACAGAGACCTGGTATGGAGCTATTGAGGAAGGCTCCCATTAGGGCAATGCCTATCAGAGCTATCTATGAGTGTGGGATGTTGCAAGCATCCTAAGAGTGGTACAGAAGTAGCGTAACACCTGGGAAAGCTGCAGGGATTGAAATGCAAGAGCAATGTGAGAGAGCAACCATATAGGCGAAATCCAGCTGTGGTGGCAGGGTTGTCTGAAGCTGGCCTTCCGGCTCAGTGTCCAGGATGCAGACTACAGAGTAAAAGACTATTGTGGAACTTTAAGATGTAAGGCTCACCTTGCTAGACCTAGGACTTCCGCTGGGCAAGTCACTCCTCTGTCCTTTTTTGGAATTAGAATGCTTACTCTGGGATTGTTCTACCATTACATTTTGGAAGTAGAATTATATTTTTTTTATTAACTTGTTCAGAGCTGGAAGAAATTAAAAGACTTTGGGATTATAGGGCGGGGATCATATTTTCTGTTTAGAGGAACTTTAGTTTTGAAGAAGGAAAGGTAGACTGCTGTAATTTTCACAGGGTTCATCCCTATCCAAAACTCACTACAAGGCTTAGCTTCTCCAAGGAGATCCTCAATCCAAAGTAGGGCCTGAGGGAGGCGGGGCTTTATGAACAAATTAATGGCATCTTTCTAGGGAATGGAAGAGACTGTTATGAAGTTCAATTTCCTTGGGTTTCTCACACCCTCTTGCTCTCCTGATTGTCCACCATGCATGCACAGCTACATGAGCTCTTTACCAGCAGGAACACAAGACAAACATGTCTATGAGCTACCCAGTCTCAGGTGCTATAGTATAGCAATAGACAATGGGTTAAGACAATGTTTTAACTCTAGTAGGATGAACTATTTTTGACATGCATTTGTCCTAAATGTATTTTCAGTGTTCTATATTTACTTAGCCTTTGTTTTGTTTTGTGTAGTGTAGAATGAAACCCAAATCACTAAAGAAAACATAGAAGAAATACTAGGAATGGGCAAAAGGTGATTACAATGAAGATTTTACTGCATATAAATAAAATTTATTACTAGTTGATCAACTATGTCAGCATTTTACTTACATATAATAATTCATAATATTAACTATACTTCTAAAATAGGCAGGCAGAGTGGGCTGATGATACACTGTAATTTTTTCATTTAAAATAAAGCAAATACATATCATTTGCATACACATCTAAATTTTAGGAATAGCTTATTGATCTCAAATGGTCATGTCTGTGGACTGTTAAAAACAGTATTCTCAGAGGTTTTTGCCAAGAACCAGTAAGATTTTCAAGTATATTATGCACAATTGTGTAGAAGAAACAAAACAAGGCTTAATGATTTGACCTTAAAAACAGCAAATTCATTAGTTCATTCTAACAGAAAATTGTCATCTTAAATTTAATGTTCATAACTTATAAAAATATAAACTGCTAAACAGAAGAATATAGAAGTATCTGCGAAATCAAACCCTTTCTTTCTTTTTCTTTTTTTCCATTTGTGTATTTGGTACAGGGTCTCACTATACAGATTGGACTCACGGTGATCCTCCTGTTTTCAACCTCCCCAATGCTGGGATTATAGGCATGCACTACTGCGCCCAGACTGGGTCCTCAGTGTGCCCCCAAGGGCGGGGCCTGTGTGGTTTACAGGGCTGGGGATGGGACTGTAGTCCCTGAGCTTACCGAAGTAGGTGCTTTGGTTCTATGGAGCTATCTCGCCAAGCCCTTCATACTCTTTTATTTCAAAGTCATTTTGTTTATTCAAAAAATTTCAGGCTGGCAAGATGGATAGCTCAGCAGACTAAAGCACCTACTTAGGCAAGTGCACAGGGACCCTGGCACCACATGCCACACCAGCCCTGCCCCCCAGGGTGGACTGTGCCGGCTGCAAAAAAAAGAAAACAAAAACCTATATTACTTAAGACTCAATGTTTTACTATGAAGTTATAAAAAATAGTTGAAATTTTGCCTTTTAAACAAATTTGTTAGTGAATAGTATGACAAAGGATTTTTTAAAAGAAGAAAACCACAAAAAAACTGTTTAGAAAAACTGTCCAAATTAAGGCTATTCTTGCGCCAGTGAACAAAAATAACAAAGGCATGCATTTCCTATTTTTAGGAGCTTCTACTCTTTGAAATTAAAATGGTTAAGATTGGTATTGGTGCTCCTTAATTTTGCCCTAAGAGCTCATATATTTATTGAACTGTTAAAAACAAATTTTACACATTGACAATTGCCTTTTGGTCTCTGCAAACAGAATCCTATTATATGTTTCCTAGTTCCCAGCTGAATTCATAGCAGCTGTGAGGCTAAGAAATGCCAGCCACCAGTTAGGCTGGCATAAACCTTGCCTAGCATATAAAGTGTAATTTGGTTGCAAATGTAGGAGACAAGAGCCACAATAGACCAACCAAGAATACATATAAAATTTCATTATACGTATTTAGAAATGAGAATACTTACATCTAAAAAAACACAGTTTTATGAGGATAGTGTAAGAACACTGGAACAAATATAAAAATAAAAAACACCTTTTTTCAGATCTAGGCAGTTTTTAAAAATTGCAGCTGTTCCTGACATACCTAGGATTACAACTTAATGCCTCCCCCCCCTTTCTAATTACTAATCACAGGTTTGGGGTATACATGAACATACATGTCACAAGTCTTTCCAAAAAGTGCTCATTATTTTTATCTGTTCCTCTTAAGATGTGTTTTAAGAATTCCTATTTTATAATCTTAAAACCTTATTAAAAATTTCAAAACCTAAATATGGAAAATGAACACAACTGAATGAGTAAAGATAAACCCTGAATTATAAGACTGTTTACAGGGTGACTTCCAAGCCTTTTGAAACTGTTGAGACCCATTAGTTCTGCTTGAAATATACCTTTTAAAATGTACATACTTTGAAAAAACTAGCCACTAGTCAATCATATATACATATATATATCATATATATTCCTTTTATGTGTGCATGCACGTGTATGTGTATATATATATATTCAAATAAATCTAGCTTTATGCCAATAAATGTAAGTATATATAAGATATCTGGTGTTATCTCTTCCTAAGATATTTAGTATTATCTCTTTCCTTTTCATTTTGTTTTTGTCCATACCAAAGGGAAAACATTTTTTTTTTCCACTTTGTTTTTGGAGACAGGGTCTCACAATGTAATCCAGAATGGCTTCAAACTTGTCTCTTCCTGCCTCTGCCTCCTGAATGCTGGTTGCAGACATGTGCCATGATCATCTAGCTTATACAGCTATTTTGCTAAATCCTTTAGTAACCCCAATAATCTATCAATTAGCACTATATAATTTCAAAGGACATTAGTAACCCCAATAATCTATTAATTAGCACTATATAATTTCAAAGGACATATACACTTTCAAAAGTACACTAAAAAAAACCTAGTTATCTTCTGTATTTTTTAGGCGAGAACTGAGGGAAGGGGGCCAGCCAGATAGCTCAGCTAATTAAAGCACCTGCTTAGGCAGACATATGTGGGTTTGATCTCTGGTGTGCCATGCCACCCCAGTACCCAGGTGCACTGAGATGGTGAATGAAACTGGGTGTGATGGTACATGCTTGTAATCCCAGCACTTGGGAGGCTGAAAACAGGAGGATCACTACAAGTCTGATCTGTGTAGTGAGACCCTGTACTAAATACATTAAAAAAAAAAACTGAGGAAAACATGCATAAATACCCATTCTCAGATTTAAAAAAGCAAGTTTTATTATTTTTCCACATTCAGATCAACTGCCTGGCATAACAATATGATTTCAAAAGGGTGAGCAAAAATGAACATATTTACTCTAAGTAGTTAGGAAACATATCTGAAAAATGTATTTTCTTTCAAGTTAGTTCCTACCAGAAGAGAATTCTGACAAACTTAGAACACACTGACCTCAAAACTTGTCACTTTATGACTGAGTAAAAACTCTCAATAGGTTTCTCCTCATTTTCTTAAATGTCACATAAAATACTGCTTTCACCAACTATATATTTAGTTATGAGAGCCAAGTGCCAATGTTGATTGCAAATCCAAAGTTTTGAGCATATTTTCCAAATAATTATAGTGAAATATATCACTTAGCTTTTGTGTAAGAACATTTCAAGGTTGCCCTTTAAAACAGATATAATTCTTTTCTATTATTAAAAAGATTCTAGAAGGCTGTTCCTTCAGAACACAAACAATGTATCTGTCTAATACATCAGCAATATAAGCTAATATTGTAATATTAATTTGAGGAAAAGTTAAGAGAAATATAGCTAAACACTGCTTTAAAACAACTATTACAAAGATTCTACAAAAAAGCATTACTTAAAAAATGGAAGGCATTACATAGTAATATTCATACATAACATCTTGTATTTTCTAACTACCTCAAGATTGTTTATATTCTATCACTGTACTTAAAATGCCACTAACCAGTAAAAGAGAACAGAAATATTCTAGCTAATGCACAGTGTAGAGAAGTAAAAGATCCAGCAGAAGTCAAACTCTCAAACTGGGATTGATTCAGGTTTTTGTTAGCTAATTTAAGTAGTGATGAGGACCATGTTAAACCTTCTTCAATAGATTTGGTGGAACAAGGAGCCATCAGAGAAGGGCATAAATAATGCTTCAACTGACTCTCTTAACAGTGTCATCACTGTTGAGCACATCTCTAGAGAGGCTGACTCTGCCAAACACTGTTCCTGTTTTGGTTTGTCACATTTTAAAAAATTACTTTTCATAATTTAAAAGCCCTAGCATTTCCTTACACAAAGCTGGTATCAAACACTAGAAAAGAGAAGAAATGTCATCTTAGATTTTTAAGAAAATATGACTGAAGAGTGTAACAAACTTTGCTAACAATTTCATAGAATTATAATTTTAAAAAGTCCATTATGTAGCTTTCTAGAAAATTGGAATCTGAACTTCTAAAAGATAGTAAGAAAAATATTAAAAGGCTATGAAACTATTACAAATATTAAATCAATATAGTTTTCTGATACTATTTTTCATACATGGTGTTGGGATAAGGGAAGATGAAACAAACTGTCCAAAGTCACTTGTGAAGAAAATATAAAAACATAAATTATATCATAGTAAGTATGGATTGCCAACTGGTGGTCAACTTGTTACACCCAGACGAACTGAACCAGCAGGGTGCTGGGTGTGGGAGGCCCATCTGAGGACTGTTGCTGGTAGCATAAAAGGCAAAACTCAAGATTTAGTAGAGGCTGTCAGGAAAGCTACTGCAGAGGCTAAAGTGAGGCTGTTGGTGCTCTTGGAGGAGCTAGTCATGCTGGCTTGATGAACTCTGTTAGGCCCGAGGAGATGGTTTAGTGGTATAAGCACTTTCCTGGCAAGCACAATGGCCTGAGTTCAATCCCTGGTTCCACAAAAATTAAAAAACAAAAACTGATGAACTCTGTTATTCTCACTATCCAAAGAAGCTGGCAACCTCATTATTGCTGAGGATGACTGATACTTTTCAGAGGAGCTCTAGTTCTTTAAGCTTCGCTTCTTGGCTCCAGTGCAGATCCCTCAGCCTGCTAGCACAGATCCTCCATCTTGCTGGCATAGACTTTCCAGTTTCTACCACTGACTTTCAGGCCTTTCCAACACAGATTATACAAGTCCTTCATGAGACACTGTCATGGGCTCTATGTCTCCAGCTGGACTTATGGGAAACATTATTATGAGCTCTATGACTTCCGCTGAACTCAAGGGCATTACTGTACAATCCAGGCCCTCAGCTGCATTCTTTGGTCATTAGTGTGTGAACAGATTTCCTCCTCTCTTTTTGTATGATTCTTTGGGTGATTTTTTTAGCCCAGGCTGGTGTTGAACTCACAATGATCCTCCTGCCTTGACCTCCCAAGTGCTGGAATTACAGGCATGTGCCACCAGGCCCAGCCCATTGGGGGATAAGATAATCTTATGTGTTCTATATTGTATTCTTTCCCTTCTAAAACTCCAAAAGTACAACAATAAGATTATGAAATAATGAAAAGATTAAAATACACACAACACTGACAAACACACTTAATGAAGTTTACTAACAAAGCTGATTAAATCTCAAAACCTAACAACCTTCATATCTTCATTTCCTTGGGTAATAGGATATCCGAAATGTGTCTTTTCTTATTTTTTTACTTTTTTTTTTTTTTTTTTTTTTTTTTTTTTTTTGTCTTTTTGAGACAGGGTCTCACTATGCAGTTCAGGCTGGCCTTAAACTCATTTTGTAGTTCAGGCTGGTCTCGAACTCACAACAATCCTCCTGCCTCAGCCTCCTGGGTGCTGGGATTACAGGCATGCGCCACCATGCCTAGCTTTTACTTATTTTTTAAGAACTAAAAGATGTGC
>PVKA01038224.1:0-20409 GCA_004027165.1 Ctenomys sociabilis | reverse complement strand
ATCTTTTATCTAGGCATAATTTCCTGAATTTTAAGAAGAGAAATTAGTGATATTGGCAAATGTATTTAATATTTTAGGCAAAATCAAGGCAATTCTGTTTCCATTATGACATAAACCCAGATTTAAATTATTTTGAATGATTATAAATGTATTCTTTGATATCTCTTTAAATCTGGAACGAGATTACCAAATTCAATTATCCTCTCATGTTCGAATTTGAAGACTTCAAATAAGATTAAATTATGCAATGTAAGTACTTGTTTCTCATACTAAATTGTACATGCACAAAAAATCTGTACAGGTGGAATGTATGTAAAGTTCCTTTGTTTGCACAGTTGTGTTATATATTCACTTTTCTCATTTAGTATATCAATCACTTTAACAAAATTTAATCCTTATATTAGCATACTCAAAGTATCAGTTTTGATTATCAATGACAAACCTCACTGGGTTAGATGAAGGAAAAATTCCACATCCACTGCTGCAATCTCGCATCTGCGTGGAGAGTCGGGGGCGGGGCAGCTCCGAGCTGAGCGTGCGTACCTCAGGCACAAGAGCGGCTATGAGCTTCTTCCTACTGCAGTGACTGAACTGCTGAGGGATCAGGATGCCCTCTGAGCTGGCACTTTCTCTCAAAGTACGCTACTTTATGGATTATTTTCCTCCAGCCTCAAATTTTATATCATTAACTTAAAATCTAAACACATACTTTAAATATTAATGAGTTCATGTTTGTGACACACATGTTTTCACAGAGCAGAAAAATACATAAAATTTCACATAATTTATGACAAACTGTCATTAATATAGCTTTCAGAAAAATACTGTATTAAAAGCAATGATCCATTTTTCTTCATAGTAGCTAAATGTACATTTCTGATATCAAGTTATTTTTCTGATGAGGCTGGGATAGGTTTTTTAAAAAGCAAGGAAGTGAAACAAAAGGAAAGAAAAGAAAGATAGGGAAGAAGGGAGGAGAAAGAGTGCAGTAAGTGAAGAAGGCAGTCAGGCAGGTGGGCAGGGAGGGAGTGAAGGAGGGAGGGACAGAGGGAGGAGCGAGGAGAGAATTGGAAAAGGAAGGAGGGAATGCTCTCGTTCTTTCTGCACTGTTAGGTTTGAATTCTACAAACGTCCCCATTTATGTCTTGGCGTAATGCTCTGTTTTCAATTTTCATAACATCTCACTTCTTTTTCATTTTTCTTTCATGATATTCCTCTTCTTGCTAAAGACTGTTCATCACTTTGTGCTTCGCATGTGCTTATTTTAGTTTATACAACATCTGGTCAATGCGTTGTTACTTTACGTGACAGGAAATGTGTGAAAACAGTCTGTCATTCTCGTGGTTTATCTAGACTTAACCTTTCCTCTAATCTGTAAATCAGAGCTATATTCTCTCCTTCTCTGTATCTCTGTCTCTGTCTGGGTCTGTCTGTCTGTCTGTTTGTCTATCTCCTCTAATCTGTAAATCAGAGCTATATTCTCTCCTTCTCTGTATCTCTGTCTCTGTCTGGGTCTGTCTGTCTGTCTGTTTGTCTATCTGTCTCTGTCTCTCTCTGTCTGGCACAGGGTCTATAGGGTCTCATTACGTAAGTTGGATTCATAGTGATACTCCTGTTTTCAGTCTCCCAAGCCCTGGGATTACAGGCGCATGCCACCATGCCCAGTTTCAATCGCTGTCTCAATGCACCCCAGAGGGAGGGCTGGCACAGCATGCCATGGATTGTACCCTAGCCCCTGCACTCTGCCTAAGCAACACTTTAGTCCGCTGAGCTGTCAGGCTGGTCCTGGAGAATTTCATCCTCTAGAGCAGATATTATTTAATTCAAGAAATTCATCATGTCCATTTACTTAGCATATATAGTGGTTTCTCTGTATACATCAAATTTCCAGTCATATGGATGGCATATATGTCCTACTCTTATTCTCTTGTTCAAACAGAGTGAAGAAACATAAATTAGCATATACTGATTGGCCAGAGCTCACAAATATCTGTAAAGCATCCACAGATAACCCTGACCCTGAGATTTTTCTAATCTTAGTTTTTGAAATATTCTAAAGAAACCAAATAGACTTCCTTACAACTGCTGGCTTTATAAGGTATCAGCCATAATTTCTAGGTGAATAAACCAAATATCAAGAGCCACAGTGCCTTTCAGTGGAGACTGTTACCACTGCTTGCATAGGAAAGTAAATGCCTTGGTTAACCTGTTCGATAGGAAAATGATGAGGAAGGCAATGGCTCAACCCAGACTTCTCCTTTCCGAAGTTCGCATGTGAAGCCTAATTTCTAAAGAAGACTCCGTATAAAGTCTTTAGCTTTTGCAAAATATCAGAGTTCAGGAGTGTTCTAAGAAAGCTAGTTTGAACTAAATGAAAAATCCTCCCCTAATAATATCCAATATCAATGCACTTATTTCTTCCAAAGGATTAAACATCAAAAGTTATGATAACAAATACATTGTGCTATGTAACAATTCAAATATATGCAAGGTAATCAAATGTAAGCTAAATGTTGACATTTAAGACATTTATTTCAGTGAACACACTGCCACTCCAACTACTCTCTTTCACTTTGATTGCAACTGTCCCATCCTTCTTGACACTTTTGAAGCAGCTCTGAAGTTGTTTCATTTATTCATGAGGTACTGCTGTAAATGACTCTGCCATGTGCCATAAGACAGAAAGACAGCTTGCAAAATCATTACAGTGTCACCTCATCCCGATAATTTACTGAATCTTGCCCTCGCCTGCCTCAAAGACTTCAAGCTGTTTTGCTAAGTCCATGGCAATGAAAGATTCTGAATTGTCTCAGACCAGGAGGCACCTAGGACAGCACACCTGACAGCACAGATAAAGTAACAAATGTAACTTTGTCAAAAAAATCTTGGAGTTCCTACTCTGCACTAGATCATGGTTCTTGGGACAAAATTTACTTTGTCCTTAATAGGGGAATGGTCTGCCAACTATCAGGCTGTATTTCTAAACGCTTATGAATTTATCATAAAGACACTTTTATTTTTAATTCTGCCTCAGGGGTGACTATAGGTTCCGAAGTTAACAATTCTTGTGAACAGGTAATTTCCAAGAAGGACCCAAGTTACAAAGTCCCCAGTTTGCAAACTGTCAGTAATCCACCCCGTGCCGCACAGATCTCTTCTCAGTAAACAAAGCCAACAGTTCCTCACTCAGACATTGCTGAAAGAGAAAATCAAAAGCCAAAAAGTTCCACAGATGTCAGTTTTGCTCTGGTGCTGCATAGCTGTGCAGCAATGTGCACCTGGTTCCGAGAAGAGAATGCTCTCTTCAAATTTTCTCCCTCAAGATCAAGCAGGATTGTCCCAAGCTGCTAAGAAAGTCTAGTTTGACCTCAGTAGAAGGTTATGAAAGACCACAAACATTGGCTGTGGGAACTGTCCTCTGTCTCAGTGGCCTGCTCGGTGTGCAGCACAGATTTCCTTTTGACACTCACTCTGCACAGCACTTATTTTCACAATATTCCTTTCAGAGAGCTTCTCCCTTCTTTCCTCTCTACTTTCCCATGAGTCTTTCACAAATGCAAAACCTCTACATTTTCTGCTTGTGTCATCCAATTATTCCAACAGGCCGGTTAGAGCCTTCAAAAGACGCTTGGCATCCCAGTACCCTGACGATGCTGGAGAAAACCTCAAGGACATGGGAGAAATGGCCTGTACTTAGCTTGCAGCATGGCCCATTGACAGGATTTTTTGTATAGAACTTGTTGCTTTTATTCTGTGGTACACATCGCAGAATATAATTATTATGTGGAGTTGGTATATGTTCTAAGCACTTCTTAATCTTTTTCATCTGCTTTTATCATCTCTTCCCTCCCTGTTTTCTCTACTTCCTTACTTCATGTATTTTAAATCTTGAGCTCTAAATATCTGAATTTTGAGACATGCTCCAAAACAAGAAAGAACTTCTTAAAATGAGACCATTCCTTATTTTTTAATTACCATGAAATTCACTAGATTCTCTATATGTTAGTTCTAAGTAACTTTATGAAATCAGAGCAGTTCTCTTTTTCCTATGTTTTGAAACACTTTTCTATTCCTTCATATCAGGATCTAGTCCATCTTGTATTAATTTATTGGCTTATTATAAATAACTATATAATAATGCAGAAAGCATAGGATTCTAAAAGATTGGCATAATGAAATAATCTTTAGCATCATTCTTTTCAATTTGTCTATAATATTCAGTTGGCTTTCAAATATTTAAAGTACATTGATGTAGTTTTATAATCTTCCTTTATATTCATTGAAGACAATTGAGAATGCACAAAATATTTTTCTCAATCATGTTACAAAGAAGAAACAGATAGATATTTGAAACACAAACATAAAAAATTACCAACTTAGCAACCTTCATAACTAAATGAGGAACAACGCCAAGAGGTTGACTGCATGGCACAGGAACTATACATAATCACACTGAATTGTATCCTTTAAAATGCAATAGTAGTAGACATTGAGTCCATTTCATAGAAAAAAAATAACTAGATGAGGTAGTGTATTTGCTAAATAACTGGCTGTAATAACTGAACCTTGTGTATGTAACTCAAAATACATTGAATGTCACAAATCCACATTTTATATGTGAATGTTTCCAGTTTCTATTTTTGTTAGCACAGGTGTGCAGGGCATAGCGACTGTTACTTGTCAGAAGTGCATCGTATGTCTTAATATGTTCCAGCCCTTTCTCCTTCCCTTCTTTGACCTCTTGGTCCCCCCCCCCCCCAGTTGCAATACTTTGGCCTATTTCTAATTTTCTCCCTTATTTTTCTCTTTATTTGTACTTTGGGCTTTGCAGACAAAACAAAGCTCCTAGTGTTTAAGCTTGCTTCTCTATCATATTCAACATTATAAACTCAAGGTGCATGCATTTGCCTATACAACACTAAACTTTGTATTTCTTAGGAGGCATGCAGATTTCCTTCTGACAATTGTGTTTTTTTGAAAATTTTGAAAATGATTGCACCTGGACAATTTATCAGTCTAGTGAGATGAAACAGAATGGAATTAGGGTTTAAGTAACATAAAAAATTCCTGATTTTGAATAATTGCTAACTATGTTTAGTCACAAAGCTTGAACCAACAGTAAAAACAGAATAATTTGTGAGATTCAGGCAAATTAGAAACTAGTAGTCAAGAAAAATGAGAAGACACTTTCACATGATCCTTCTTAATTAGACCCACTGATAATGAAGCCAAGCTGTTTAATAAATGTGAACTATCATGGTTCCCTTTAACTCAAAGGCTATATTTTACTACTAACAGTGCATTGATCAAAATAGTTTGTTTTCTAACATCAATGTTTTTTCAAAACCTAAATGGCAATTAGGCTTCACAGAATAATAATTCATTTGAACATTTCATAATAACAAACACATGGAAGTGTGAATGATCTTAAGAAAAATGTAAGATACCCTAAAAATGTAAGATACTCATTTAGGTACTCCATGCTTCATTGATATTTATATATCATGTCAGCACCTTCATCACTTAAAAAATTAGGAGTTTAAAGTTTATGAGCTAAAAATATATGAGCTTGAAATAATCTATTTAAACACCAGATTTATACTATGTAATTTTACTTTGTTCAGTATTATTGAACATTAGTTATAATACACTATTATTTTACAAAGTGTCTCAAAATCTATTTCTAATTCTTTCCCATGGTCATTAATTTAAAAATAAAATAATAATGAAAGAAGTTGTAGTGTGTAAGAACTCAGTTTCTTCATAGATTCTTGGTTCAGAGTAGTATCCTCTGAAATCATTAAAACATGTCTAAAAGTAAATGGTATATATTTAGTCTTTCTTAAGATTCATTTTGTAAGATCTGCACCACCAAAATGTCTTAAGAAAATAGATTTTTTCTAAAATTACATATGAATATATAAATAATGTCTAAGATTGACTACATAGATTAACGTGAGTCATAGAAAAAATAAGTGTCAAATTTACTGCTTCATCCTAAACTCTTGAAATTTTCTGATATATTTCAGTACAAAATGTCTAGCTGGAGAATTATAGCAAAAGCAATGTAAGTGAAAACATAATACTTTTAGTTTGCACAGGTTTTCACAAGATGCTGTATTTTTCACAGAGAATCCTTTTGTTTTGTATTTAGGAAAAAAAAAAGCAAACCAAACACAGATGTGGGGAAACATCAAGATAGAAACAAAGAGAAAACACTACTCTCTCAATCTGTCATGTACCTGAATAGAGAATGTATGTGAAACTCTCATGCAACATATGTATTTAAAGGGTTCGACATAATGGCTTCATGCGCGTCTAAAACCTCAGCGATCGCAACAGATGATTAATACATCTATCACCTCATAAATTAAGTAAGTAATTATTAAGTAATTATTAATTAGTAATAATTAAGTAATTATTCTGTGAAGCCTAATTGCCATTTAGGTTTTGAAAAAACATTGATGTTAGAAAACAATCGTTTTCTATATTAATAATTAAGTAATTATTAATTAGTAATAATTAATATTTTCTATATTAATAATTAAGTAATTATTAATTAGTAATAATTAAGTAATTATTAATAAGTAATTAATAATTAATATTAATAAGTAATTAATAATTAACATTTTCTATATTAATAATTAAGTAATTATTAATTAGTAATAATTAAGTAATTATTAATAAGTAATAATTAAGTAATTATTCTGTGAAGCCTAATTGCCATTTAGGTTTTGAAAAAACATTGATGTTAGAAAACAATCGTCCTACCAATTTATGAACTTACCATCCACAGGCCAACCACACCCTGTCTGTCTTTCTTCTGGATCCTCCCTGTTCGATTGTTGGCAGCTATTAATGATCTACAGTCAACAGTTTTACAATCCACATGAGTGAGATTGTACAGCACTTATATTTCTGGATTTTTTATTTAAATAAACATAAAATGGTCGGGTACATTTATTTGTCACAAAGAATGAGACATCATCCTTTTATGGCCGAAAAGTATTTCATTGTGCGTATGCACCCTTAGATTCATGCCTAATCTTGGTTATACTGACAAGTATATCAGTAATCATGTGTATATTTTTTGAAATGCTGAATTCAGTAAATGTACATACATGCCCAATAATGGGATTACTGGATTACATGGTAAATCTATTTTAGGTTTTTAGGATATTCCAGCTTTTTTCATAACCTTTTATCACTGTGGAATATTATCCCTTTCTTCATATAATTGTCAGGATTTAATTTTTTTATAATTATTTTTCTGACATGATGTTATTTCTTATCAACAGTTTTTACTTTCATTTCCTAATGATACACAGAATTGCTATCCTTTTCATATTGACAATTGGTACATCTTGTTTTGAGAATATTTTTTTCAAATCATCTGCTCAGTTTTCAGCATGACTATTTGATTGTCTTTTTATTTTGTCATCTGAGTGTTTGAATTTCCTGCATTATCTGAATATTAGCATCATACCAAATATTTTCTCTCATAGTCTAAATTATTTTTATACTTTTTTTTTTTGTCTTTTTGAGACAGGGTCTCGCTATGCAGTTCAGGCTGGCTTTAAGCTCACTTTGTAGCTCAGGCTGGTCTCGAACTCACAACAATCCTCCTGCCTCAGCCTCCCGAGTGCTGGGATTACAAGCATGCGCCACCACGCCCGGCTTTATTTTTTTACTTTGATGATTATTTTACTTTGCTTTACATAAATTTTAATTTGGATGTTATTCCATTTGCATATGATTTTCTTGTGCTTATGGGATACTGTGCAAAAAAAGAACATTTGCAGACCAATGTCATTAGGCTATTTTGTAAATATTACCAAACAGGATAGTATAATATTCTGTTTTTTTGGAACACTTAGATGTGTGATGATAACAGTGAAAATGGCCACATAATCAAAAACCCAATAATTGGTACTATGTGGTTCATTGGCATGCTAAGCTATTCTGTTTAGGAGTAAGCACAGACAAATTAGATATATTTGTGGCTTACAATATTTCCAATTCATGACAAACTCCTTGAGATACAACCTCATATTTATTAAAGGAAACATTTGAAAACTTGAAAATGATGACAGTTTATGGTAAGTTATAGAGCTCATATTTTGTCAATTTTTCCCATAGATCAAATAGAAACATAAGAATCACTCCATATTCTATTATTATTATTTCTCAAAAGAAATGCAGCACAAAAATACAACTATGACAAATGCTGCTTTATAATAAATATCCTATATGTCATGATAAGATGGCAAATTTTCCATTGAAAAAGATTGCTGTGGTGAGCATTTGACATGTTCCATTATGCTAAACTATAACTAACATGTTTATTTTTCATCTCTTTGAAAAACACCATCCTGCTGAGCACCAGAATTTCTACTATCAGTGTGTTTAACTTGTGGATAAAGCATTGTTTCTAGTTGTACCAAATTAAAACTAAATCATTGTTAATGCCTAATGTGTGCAGCAATATGTGAATAATTTACCTTATTTTTGATGACACTGAGGGAACCATAAGAGACCTGCTTTTTTGGCATGATATCTATGAATCCCACTGCATCCATATTCTACCAGACTGCATGACTTGTTACTGAAGGATGATTATTTCTGCTTTAGTCTTTTACTCTTCTTCTGACATCACTATTTTTCCCTTCACCTTAAGTCATCACCATCAATGTAATACTTGCCATCCATTTTTCTGATTTTGAAAAAAAAGAAATGTAATTGAAGAGCATCTTCTCCTTTCCACAGCATCTATCATAACTTTTGAATGTTATTTACTCTTTCATCTGTTCAAGCGAAAGGTACTGATGTGAGAGAAAGAAAGGGAAGAAGGAAGAGAAAAATATGTATGTATACACACAGGAAAACTTGCATAATTGTACTGCTAATTTTTACTGACCTATTATAATGAACAGTTAATGCTTGAATACCTTTCTCAAAATCTTGACAAATTGCGTGTGTTGCTAATGGGTAATCTGAACAAATAATTTGAAGACAACAGTATGCAATAAACAACCATTATTCATTTATTTTAGTGAAACCTGTATTGTAATTTTTTTACTATGTTTTATTTTCTTTAAAAAGTTGTTCAGCACCTTAGATCTAACCCAGAATTTTAATTGGAAGCATCTTACCTGAAAGTCCCCCAGTGCGGAGCTAGAGAGATAACTCAGTGTCATAAATGCCTGATTTGTAGGGTCAAGATTCTCAGTTCAATCCCTAGTACCTAAAAGTAGTAGTAGTAGTACTAGTAATAGTAACAATAGTAATAATGATAATAATAATAATAATAATAATAACCCTCTCATCCAATTTCTCTGCATATTTTATTTCCAAAACTATCTGTTTCACTCTTTCGAGCAAATAAGAGTTACAAAGTTTATGCAGCTTCACTGAAACCTATCTCCATTTCAAGAATAATACCAAGTTCTGAATTACCCTATCAAGCCAGACTTTATATTGGCAGTCATTTATTGTTTACCTTCTTAAATTTTCTTCTGAAACATCTTTTGCTGTTGGTGAACCTACTCTCAAGTTTTTGAGAACGTTAGTGTCAATTTTTACATTTTTTCATATCATTACAAGTTTTTAGTAGTTGAGATCATCAAGCCAATATTTTTAGATAATTTCTCTATATTGAATAATCATATGTCTTTTATAATTGTCTACAGAGAATTATAAACAACCATACTAGCTAATCTTCTAAAGACATGCCAATACATACCTCTACTGCACTAAATTCAAAACCGCACTTGAGATCCTATATAATGTCCTTAAAAATTGCCCTAATACAACTCATAATTTTGGTCTCTATTAATAAAAAACTCATCATTTCTATTGTTCTATAAGAAAAGGAATAGAATCATCCTTGACTTTTATTTTTGCACACTACTCGGAAATGCATCAATTTACCTATAATGTTTCCCTTTTAAAAAACAATGCCTTTGTAACCTGCCCTATAAAGTAGATCCAGATGCCTGGACTTTCTCAAGTACACCAATGTCGCCGCTGTTCTCTGCCAGCATTTTTTAATGGATTATTTTAATATCCTTTTAGTGTATTTCTTACATATGTAGTCTGTTTAATGTTATATAACATTTTGAACAGACTCTGCAAATTATGCTTTGATCAAATTCATCTCTCCCTATCCTTGTCCCTCTCTCACTCTCCTTCCCTCTCTCTTTTCCTCCTTCTCCCTCCTCTCCATCTCACTAAATTATCAGGTCTGCTCTTACTGTGACTGACTATCCTGTGACTTTTCCCCATTGCCGTAACCAGTTCTATACCTTGAAGCTTTAACTACAGAAAGTGTATTTTTGCCCCATGACATACGCAGTTTCTGTTTTTTCAGCTTCCAACACTTTTTCAAAGGGAGGGTTGGTGCTGAATATATGTATATATTCAGTTTTATTTCACGGTTTTGATCAATGAAAGGCCTTTTCTACTTGGACATTTTTGAATTGTTTTCTTTCTGTCTATGGTAGACAGATACGAGTTTGATTTAGTCACATATCTCTCAAATCTCTTAAAATAATACCTTTTTCTGGGAGGTTTGTCTTCTTGGTTTGTGTTAAAAAGCAGGCATTCTCACCCTCTATTTCTCTACTTATGGTGCCGTCCTCAGTACTTCTCTGGATTTATTTTACCCAGAGCATATATTAGCATTTGAAGGAAGCTTCATCTGTTTCTGCTTCCTGAAGGCAAATGTGGCCATTTTTCCCCCCTACTCTATTCTCAGGACCTAGAAATAAAGCTATTTTGTGATAGGTACACATGTACTAATTTTAATATTCAGGATATTAATTAGTACATACATATCTGTGAGTAAATGCCACTAAAATTTATGAAGTTCTTAAGCCATTAAGAAAACATTATGGATAAATTGCTTTAGATTATACTACAGTGGTATGTTTACAAATTTGAAATTAAAGCATGAGTATCCCTACTCCAGAAATGGACTCTGCCCTTCACAAGGATTTAGCGCGCCCTACACACTATGGGATCTAGCCGTAAGGCTTTACTAACATGGCAGGTAGGGAATTTTGCACTGCATTTATTGGAAAATCGTAATGAAACACGTTACCACAGCAAAAACTCTCCAAAAATTCTGCACTCCAGAATTTCAGTTTAGATTGAAGGTGGGATAACTCTTAACATGAAATTGGCCTTTCATACACGATAATGGGCTTTTCAAATCCAAGATAAGTGCATTATTTAAAATAATTTTATCCTGTTTTATCTCTCTTTTTTGATCAGTGAAAGGTCTGTCCCACTCTGACATTTTTCAATTCCTCTCTATACTATTTTAAGTAAGCATAAAGCCTACTACCATTTTATGATAAATGCCCTTTTATCTTCTAATTCCAAGGCAGTGCTGCAGATATCCATCCAATTATAAAAGTTTAATAAATTTTACATATTTTGTAACATTTAATTCTGTGAGTTTTATTTTAATTTTTATAAGCAGTACCTTGAGAAAAGTGATACATAATATATTATGCAAAACCTGAAAAAAAAAACCTTCAGTTATTTCCAGCATCAAAGGTCACTTATTCTTCTGAGAGGCTAGTGACCTTTAAGTTAATTTTCTATTTTATGGATTTTTATAAATTACTTAGTAATGTAGGTTATGTGAAAAGAAAGCGGACCACATTACTTTAAATTTTTCTCAACTCAACTTCGTAAGCCATCAGACAAATGGCCATGTAAGTAATCCACATTTGTAATAAATCATGATATAGAAATAATAGAAAATGAGGGGATATTTTGTAATGCTGAGTAAAACAGTATTGCCACATCAATTTGGAGGGAAAATAAACATCTCAAAATATAACATAAAAGTTTACTGAGAGCCAAAGTTTGTTAACTGTTACAAAGGATAAATGGGTAGAAAACAACAAGACTCTCTTTATGGAGAATCCAGCATCCACAGATGAATTGTTTAGATGACTACAACAACCAAAAACCTTCTTTTAGGGATTTTAGTAATCGGAAAGGTGCATGCACTGAGCATTTAGTCTGCAACAGGCCACAGGCTTATACATGGGTGCTGAGCTTTCTTTCTGGGTACTCAGAATCACTTTGCTTGAAAATGGGCATTTGTGGGAAAATTATTATCAGGCCTAAACTGGAAAGCAATCCCTCTGTGGTGTCTCCTACAAAGTTTAAGTGAAATTTGCTGTTTAATACAGAGTGATTTATACATACATACAGAGAGAGTGGAGCGAGGGAGGAAGGGAGGGAAATAGATAATATTTTGAAAAATGTCAGAATATCATGACATTTAGATGAAAACTGAGCATTATTATATAACTTTCAAAATGTTATTAGTGGCACTAACATTTAATTTTCCTTTATTTTTATTTAAAATAGAGTCATTTATGCACACATATATAGATACACAGAGAGAGAAATAAATAAATATTTTAGAAATAACTGAATATCTTACACAGATAGGACTCATAGTGATCTTCTGGTTTTCAGCCTCCCAAGTGTTGGGATTACAGACGTGTGTACCACTGTGCCCAGTCTCAGTGCACCCCACGAGGGGGGGAGGGGGTGACACGGCTTGTGGTGTTGGGGATCGACCCCTATCCCTGCACTCTGCCTAAGCAGGTGCTTTAGTCTATTGTGCTATCTGGCCAGATCATCTTTTGCTTTTAATCATATGACCAGATCCAAGCCGCCTCTCCAACACTACTCTGAGAAAGTAGTATTACCTAAACCCTTCTCTCTCCAAACACCTTGTCTACTCAGTCCACTTCACACAGAGCAATGACAAAAGTGCTCACAGCTTAAACCTAAGAAGGGACAGGCATCTCTGAGTCCATAGACTCACTTCCTCACCCCACTCCAATCTGCCTGGCCAGCCTGGCTACTCTGGGCTCTTTGCTCATCCTGCCTGCTCCAGCAGCCGCAAACTCAGCTAAGTCAGTTTACAGAGATCTCTGCACCTGCAGACCCGTCCGTGCCTTGCCTTCGGCAGGGACATAGATGATCTGGTTTCATAGGAGCACCCTATCTTGTTATCTCCCTGGGCAACTGACCGGCTCACTCTGCTCTTCCATCTTCTACGGCTATGTGTTCTGTACTAGGATCGAGCTCAGTATCTCCATCTTACTGTCTATCATCGCAGTCTAAATAAAGTCCTTCTCACATCTCTAGCAATGCTCACAGTGTGTTTCTGTTTTAAAACAAAAAATAGTTTGATTAATAATTGAAGTAGGCTAGCCTAAATGTCCTGTTCCTCTTTTTTCTACTATAATTCCTGCTGAAATATTAAATAAAAATAGAAAACTGAAAATAAATTATGTAAAATATTAAGTTTTAAAAAATGGTTAACTTAAATTCTGTCTGCAAGAACCAGAATGTTAAAGAGATGACTCCAGTTATCACAGTATTTAGGCTTAAGAGTTAAAGAGTCTATAATTTAAAGGGGGACAAACAAATATTTGATTTTGTGGAATTAGGACCATATTTATTAAGAAAAATAAAATAACGTGATTTTAAGAGAACACAGTTTTGTATTTTAAATTGTATATTTACAATAATAATAAAATATTTAAGATTAACTTGTCTCTAAAATCATTCTCAGAAAATATATATGATCATAAATGAAATATTTATTTCAAAGAAATAATGCATTAAAAGTTAACTATTAAGTTTAAATTTTTACATATTTGAATGTTTAAAATTTAAGCACATATAAAAATCTTAGAAAAGGACCTTATTAATAAAATATTGAAAATATGGTAAATTATGCATAATGATTTCATTTATGCAAATTGGCAAATGATATGAATAGTAAATCTGAGTAGAAAAATATGTACATAAATGAATGATATTTTATAATCAAAGCAATTTGATGGCTGCATTATGTACCTATTTTCAGAGTAAATGAAATATTATAAAACTTTTATTAAAGGATCTATAATAATAAAGATGATGGAAAATTTGTCTTTTTGTGTTTCTTATCTTTAAGAAATGCATTCAATACATCAACATCTGAAAATATTAATTATTTCAGCAAACTGCTATACAAGTATCTGGACTATTACCTAAGGGTATGGAAAGGATGAATGGCATTATATTTAGCACTTAATAATCATTATGTGTATTCATTTACATTTAACTTTATTTGTATATGAATGGTGATGTCACTGGTGATTAATTTCTACTGTAGACATGTTCTCTAGATATAACAGGGCCCTCAAATTTATAGACCCAATTCAGAAATGGGCATCTGAGATGAATACACACTTCTCAGAGGACAAAATTAAAGAAGCGAATAAATATATGAAAAAATGCTCCACATCGCTAGCTATTCATGAAATGCAAATAAAAACAACACTGAGATACCATCTCACTCCAGAAAGAATGGCTATCATAAGGAAATCAACCAACAACAAATGTTGGAGAGGTTGTGGAGAAAAGGGACCACTTCTCCACTGCTGGTGGGAATGTAGACTGGTACAACCATTGTGGAGGTCAGTGTGGAGACTCCTCAGAATAGTAGGACTAGAAATCCCATTCAAGCCAGCTATCCCCCTACTGGGAATTTTCCCAAAGGATCTGGATACATTGTATCATAGAGATATATGTGTACCTATGTTTATAGCAGCACAATGTGTGATAGCAAAATCTTGGAAACAACCAAGATGTCCATCCCATGAGGAATGGTTGAAAAAGATGTGGTACTTCTATATAATGGAGTATTACTCAGCTATTAAGAATGATAAGTTCAAAGCATTTATACTGAAGTGGATGCCACTTGTACATATACTCATAAGTGAAATAAACCAGACACACATGTGTAAATATCATATAGTCTCCCTAGTATAACAAGTGAAAAGCAGAAATACAAAAGGAAACGTACAACAAGTAAAATCAATTGAGTCAGATAAGGCAAAGTGAATGGCATATGAGGCAGGATACTAATCAGCTTTTCTTCTGGATGGTTAACAACCTAAGTTCTCTAGAAAACTTCTTTGTTTCAAGAAGAAAGTCACTGGGGCTGGAGAGATAGCTCAGTGGTCTGAGTGCCTGCTAGGCCAGAATGAGGACTGAGGTTTGATACTTCGTTCTTCATGCGGTGCTGACCCTCAAATCCTGGCGCTGCTGAGCTGGCCACTGAAACTGGGTGTGGTGGAGCACACCTGGAATCTCAGTGCTGAGTCTGAGACGGGAAAATTATTATGAGTCCGAGCTGCGTAGGGAGACCGTGTACCAAATGAATAAACACAAGAGTGAAAAAAAAGACACTAGATATACAATAGAAATGAAAATGCTTGATGCAAAATAATAGATATCTATTGTTTTGCCATTTAATTTGTTTTATTTGCTTGACTGATACTTAATGAGTTAGCATTGTTAAACACAAGTTAAATTTTTAAGATTAACTTGTGAAGAAGAAAAGTTTGCAAACTATAATCAGTAAGCAAATTGATAGTGAGTACATATTTACTATTTATTAGGAAAAATGACTTCATTCTGCATTTAGTTATTTCATTATTTTGGCCCGCTGAGCCAGTCCTGAGGGTGGGGCTGAGGTAGCACGTGGTGCTGGGGATCCAACTGTGGCTCCCTGCGCTTGCCTAGGCAGCCACTGTAGACCGCTGAGCTATCTTGCTGGCCCCATTCTGTGATTTGGACAATCATTCAGTTTCATTGGTCACTTTTGCTCTGCTCTGCAGCTTTAGAATATTATGAAGGACTGCAAATTCACTTGGGACCAAATATTAAAAATGTAGCTGAAACATTCAGGATTTATATTCTACAGCTCTTCTCTGAGAGATGTGGTATCTGGGGAAATCACATTCTCTTTTTACTTTGCTTCCCTTAATATTGTTATACAAAAGGCAGGTTAAAAAGAATATGAGACAAAGCAGCTTTCGTTGTAAACTGGGTAAAATAATACACTCTTCAGTGTGCAGAAAAAGAGAAAATTTACTCGGTTTATTTGGTTTACTATAAATGTGTTTCTCTAATTTTAAATGTATAATGAATTTGTAATTTTAAGTCATTTTCCTTTCATTTTATGGACAAAATATTTCCAGCTCATGGCTCTGAAATACAATGTCAAAGCATGGTTTTCCACATAACAGAACATACCAAAAAAAAAAAAAAAAAGAGCTCCTATGTTTTTAATGATAAATTCAATGTTCTCTTCCATCATTGAGATCGTCTGATAGTAATTATCAGTTATAGACACAATATTAAGGAGATTTCACAATATAAGTGAAATGATGATTTTTGGTTTTACATGTGTTTTATGGTAAGAAATATACATATCTTAAATTATAAAATTTGTAAATGTATGATTTCAATTAAGATTTGATTTTATTCTCCCTTTATATGGCTCACTCTTTGTCTTTGGTATTGGAGTCCTGTTGAAAAGAATGAATCATGTGTTACGTACTGCATATTTCTTTTTCGCTTTTATTTTTATTCTTAGTATTCACGTAGCCGAGGAGAAGATGTATAGAATCAAATAACACTGAAAATTTGTCACTGATCTTAGCTCTATTTTAGATGAACTATAACATGTGTGTTTTACTAAATCCATTTTAGTTTTTTTAAAAGTTTCTGGAGCATAGAATTGCTAATTATGTTAATAGTTATTGTCCTTAAAGTAATCACTGTTACATTGTGTCATCTTTCATTGTTATATACATTATATTATGAATAGCACATCTTTATGATTTGATTATCTTTTGATGCAAATTTTAAATCTTTGAGATGTTTCAGATCACAGAAATCCTGCTTCAGATCACCAAGATGCAGTCTCCATGGCATTACCTGAGTGACGGTGATGGTAACTCAGCCTGACAAACAGGATTATTTTCGAGTAGTTTAGGAATCCAAGCATCCTACTGAAATTTTTCTTTGATGATGTGTGTGATGCCTAGATGAGGGGTGTGTGATTACCAAAGCAGTGCACTGATTGGTTCAACACAGTCCTGAATGTGAATAATGGGGAGCTCCTCCAGGTGTGAGTACTGCTTGGCCTCAGGGCCTGTAGCCTGACAAAGATAATGGGTAGAAAGAGGTCTACTGTGTCTACTCACTGGCGGTTTTGGACTCCACTCTCTACGGCCTTCTTCTCATGAGTAGCTTCTCCTCTGCGGTACCCCTCTACCATGCCATCCCATCTGGGAGCCAGCCAAACATGGACTGGAACCCCTTCAAACTGCACTAAAACAAACCTTTCCTTTTACTTTTGGTGCTGGGTATTTTGTCTCAGCAATAAGAGCTAAGATAGCAGCACATCAAAAGGATCATATAACAATTATTTCATAGATAAGGAATCTTTGTTTTTCAAAACATCTTTGTTTTAAAATCTTCTGCTTTTCATTTTCCTTCTTTATTTTTTAACTGGTAAAAACAAGTGATTAAATATCTCATTCACTATACAAAGATATAAAGTATTTGTAGCATTTAAAGACATTGATTTTAAAACTCTTTATGTGACTGAAATAAACCACACACTGTGTAAATATCATATAGTCTCCCTAGTAGAAGAAGCGAAAAGAAATACAAATGGAAATGGACAACAACTAAAAACAATTAAGTCTGATAAGGCAAAGTGAATGGCATATGCTGCAGAATACTAATCAGCTTTTCTTCTGGATGGTTAGCAACCTAAGTTCACAGAACAAAATTGGAGAAATAGAAGGCCAGCCAACATTTTGGCCCCAGCCTTTCAAGGTCAGTGAAGACTCAGGACATAGGAGAATCTATACTACAACATCATGAAACTTAGTTGAGCTCCAAATTTTCTGAACAAGGTGATTATGGAGCCACAGAGAAAAGAGATTGAAGTTCTATAGTGTGCCTGGGGAGAGTCACATGGAGAGAAAACTTTCTCTCAGGCTCTCACAGAGAGCAAACTCTTCAAGCATTGGCCATGACTCATCCACATGGATGACACAGACAAAGGATCTACAGAATAAGGTACAGAACTACAAGGTAAACCCTGAGGGGACTTCACTGATCTCATAAGAAATATAAAGTACATGTGTTGTTATATAAGTCTTGCTCTATCTAGGTCTTAGCCAATTGGCAGAAAAGTATAAAAATGAGGTATACACCACAGGGCCATAATAATAAGTTGAGCTGTGGATGGCTATGATCAACAACTTCTTTGGATAACTCACTATTGTTGTGAAATGCTGGACTGTGTTGGATTGTGTCATCAAGTTCAGGCACTTAAATTAGTTGAATAACAATGAAGTGCCCATCTCTGACAGTTGTAGACAAAGGGAGGGGTATAGAAAGGAAGAATCATGATGTGTGTGTATGGACAGTACAGTTGGGATAGGTACGTCATGCTTCTAAATAATTCTATGGGAGGCAATATTTGTACTAATGATGGTTGGACAGGATACTGTGTTGGTCTCTAGTACTATGGACAACCACTAGGAAAATAACAAGGTAGAAAGTATTAATTATTGAATCTTTGCTGTAATTCAGGTACAAAAAATAAGATAGGCAAACAGCTACACTCTTAATTTACTGATAAGAGACATATGCTATAATGATGTCTGTAAGTATAATATCATGTATGCACCTTCTATGATGCTAAATCACTATGAAAACAAAAAAATTAAATTGATTATACAGTATTCACATTAACTTTGCCTTGTGAAGTCGGGCATTCAGTTAGTGTCTTGGTAACTTTTTCTGCTAGGACAAAGTAGCCAACATTAAGGAATAAAATAAAGGGAAGAAAGATTTATTTTCCTCATGGTTTGTGGAAGTTTCAGGATATAATCATCTAGCTCCAAGGCACAGCGGCACACAGCAGAGGGCAGCAGTTCATAGCGGTGGAAAACAACAAGAGCAAACGGAGGGGCAATGGTAATAGCGAACAAGACTCTCCATTTGTTGTACTGCATTCAGTCTATCTGCCCCAGGGCTGGTGTAGTGCTCACACCCATAATCCCAGTCGCTCTCATCCCCTTAATCCCAGCATTGCATCACAAACTCTAGAAGCCCACAGCCCCATCACTGCATGAGGGTTTTTTTTTTTTTTTTTTGGTAGGGAGGGGGGGGGGGGGCAACTTGACACCAACCACAACCGTTAGTTTAGTAGTTTAGAGCTCTGAATGAAATAGTAACCTACATTTCTTAGTTACTGTTTATTCATTGCTGGGACAAATACCCGGCGCTCAAAATAAAGGAAGGAAAGGTTTATTTAGTTCACAGTTACACTACATACTCCGCTGGTTTCAAGGTAAACAACAACAGTTCACATGGCAGAAAACAATGAGGAGCAGAGGAGGAGCAGTAGCTGCGGCGTCTGTCAAGCCTCTCTCTTCCTTCTGTACTGACGGTGGAGAACCGCGCTCCATGGCAAAGATCGTAGCCTTCCAAAGTACCGAAAACTGGGGCTTCTCCGAGGAGGTAGGGCAGGGCAGCGGGAAGCCTTCCTCAATTCCTGGGCCCTGCCCACCTGCAGGCTGTTCCCCCAGCCGAGAACTCCTTGAGCCGATTCAGCCACATTGACACAGTGTACCAACTGACCCACCACATATCTACTTACCATGTTGAATGGCAAATATTACCAAACATCATGCTTGGCTTGCTTTTCAGTCTAGATTAAGAAAACAATGTTTAGAACATAAGCAAATACATTTAGAAAGCAAAAGACACTTTCTGGTGCAGGAAAATAGTACGAGACGGGAGATTCACGTGTGGCCAAGCGGCTGCACAGGTGGACAGTGACTGGCAATGTGTAGCCCCAGGACACGAGCACTTCCCAGCCCTGGGTCTGGTACGCATCAGAGAACGCCATCCTCAGTTCTTCGGAAGCATTGGACTAGACTGGAGCATCAGCCTGGCGCTGAAGACAGCGCGGAGGGTACTTCAGCTGCCGGCCAGCCCTGCCATGGCCACTTTCTCGCGTGCCTGTCTTCTCACAGTGTTGTTATTTTGCTTCTTTACTTGGCCCATACTAAATTTGTACCGCAGTTTTCTTTTCCTGACTTCACCATCTCTAATGTCTCTTGCATGTTTTCCTGTCCAATTCTTTGTTCAAAACTATGAGAACACAGAAAGTGCCAGACCACTATAATAAGTATATTAAAAATAAGGCATAGAGAAACTTCAAAGTGGAGATAATGTTGTATTAAAATATAATAATATATTGATTCCGGACATAGATTGATAGGACCAGCAAAAATGAAGCCCCGGCCGGGCGTGGTGGCGCATGCCTGTAATCCCAGCACTCGGGAGGCTGAGGCAGGAGGATTGTTGTGAGTTCGAGACCAGCCTGAGCTACAAAGTGAGCTTAAGGCCAGCCTGAACTGCACAGTGAGACCCTGTCTCAAAAAAGACAAAAAAAAAAAAAAAAAAAAAAAAAAAAAAAAAAAAAAAAAAAAAAAAAAAAAA